>JAGDQP010025780.1:0-26568 GCA_022664845.1 Lepisma saccharinum
AATAGGACTATGCACACGTGAAAGATGGTGTAAGCATGTGTACCGATTTCGCTTACCCTGCGTTTTCTTTTTTTTTGTCTTCACACACTGGTCAAAGACGCCCTTTTCCAATGGTTGTGAATACTACATTGATATAATATCAACGCTACACTGACAACTATAATGTTTAGTTTTTATGTCATCCTACATGTTTCACTTATTAAAGCTATTCTGCTACTTGATTTTCATTGTTCAAATACTGTCCAAAAAGTGGGGAATCTCTACCCTAGTCACCATATTTGAAGGATTTTCTATAGCATTACCCACTGCCTTTAATTTCCTTGTGAGAGTCATTTTACACTCTTACTCTGCTTAGAAATCTACACCTTGATAACTGAATATTTACTATTCCGGGGTACGTAATATTTACTGCTTAATAGATTACTGATATTAAGAAAACTTGAATGAGGCTATAATATTATGTCAACTAAGTATCTGTTACTAATTTATCAAGCGACGTCCATTAATTTCTTGCACCCAAATTTTAGTTCATCGAATCGTCCAGCAGAGACTCTTCCTAGACCCATGAAAAATTAACATTAAATATTTTTCGAAGTCGACAACATTCTATATGCTTAAATATCATATGGAAAGTTTACTTGTCAAGTATAAAAAAATATGGAATATTCCTTTTTATAAAACATGCACAGAAAATATCCCTCATATTTTACCCAAATCTGTAGATGTCTATTGCACGTCGGCTTAAACTGTTTGTAAAGTTTTAACTCCCTAATTTGTAAAAATACGAGATATATCGCGGACAAAATTCGAAATTTCACACCCTGTCCCCTAACTGGGTACAGTGATGTTTCCAGGTTCTGTTAAACTGTAGTCTTAGTACGCCGTTTCTTTCACTTGGTTACTTTTTCTATTGAATTACGGGAAGCTGCTACAGTCGTTCGAAAACGGAAAAACATTCAACAAAGTGGATATGTAGTCTATACCCATGATCGGTGCTTGTCAGATGGTTCAGCGTTCAGGTTTCGAGGTTAGGGGTGTTCGGTATTAAGATTTTCATACCGACTTTCGGTACGTTTTGGATACCGACAATTATCGATATACCGAATGATGCTGAAATACCATATACCGAAGGATACCGAAATCACCGAAATATCGATGCACCAAAATACCGAACGATATCGATATACCGAAATACCGAACAATATCAAAATACCGAGAAACAATGATATTGAGTGATATGTACAGTACGTAGGCCTATATGTATTTCGAGGTCGGTCTGTACATGTACAACCACCCCGAAATTCCTTTTAATATGCAAACATAGTATAATTTAGGCGTAATTATCTATATTTTGGGTACCTTTCACACCCAGACTGACTTTGGAGTTGAACTCTCCAAATCCATTAATCCCCTCCGAAATTTAATTTTAGATACGTGTCTGGAAGTACTGAATGGTACCGGTACCGAAAGATATCGAAATACCAAAAATGTAAAATAGATAACAACAATAAATAAATCAAATGTGACTGCGGGGAAAGGTAAAATGAATTTTATGGTGGATATCAAGATATCCGACACTCGGATCCGGATTCGAAGATCCGAAACTCGTATCCGGATTCGAAGATCCAAAATTCGGATCCGGATTCGAAGATCCAACACTTGGATCCGAGTCTGAAGATCCGAAACTCGGATCCGGATACCTGAAACCCGGACCCGAAGATGCGAAACCCGGATCTTCGATGTTTCGGATATCCGGTAAAATGGATTCGTGCGATTTCGGTCGCAGATTCACAGACACAATATTTGGATTTAGTTATTATGATACCAAGCCGCCGTAGCTCATTGGCAGAGCGTTGGCGTTGCATTCGGAAGGTCGTGGGTTCGATCCCAGCGACCGACTATCCTGACTGCAGTTTTTAGTTTTATTTCTGTCTCACCATGCAAATACCGGAATGACACCTTCAACATATGACCTGGACGACACCTTCCCGAATCAATTAACCTCCCCTATCCTGGTCTGAGCCTTTGATGTTTACAGGCCATAAATAAAATTCAAATTCAATTCCAAATTATTCGGTCCTAAGTGTTCAGAGAGTTGTTTGACATATTTTGGCTCTGCAATGAACACTAGAATGATGTTCTTATAGCACACGACGTCAAGTTTTGGATTGGGTCTATACATGGGAGCCAGTGACCCGATTTAGTTCTCGTGACCCGAGGACAATGGCTAGAGATTATTTCCTCGCGTTTGAGGGTTGACCGAGAACGGAGGTGTTATCCCCAGAACACGAAAAATACGAAACTGGAGCTCATTAAGTTCTCAGGCCAGGTCAAGTTTTAGACCGGATCACCTATATCCGAGTCAGGCAGGATCACCAAAACTGACCTAGTTTCAGCTCTGCCTTTGAATTTTATTTATGACCTTTAGGCATCTAAGGGTCAGGTTGGAATAGGGGAGGGTAAAGGATTCGGAAAGGTGTCGGCCAGGGCCTATATTAAAGGCGCCATCCCGGCATTTGCCTGGTGTGACTGGAAAAACTCAGGATGGTCGCCGCTGGGATCGGACTCACGACCTCTCGAATTCTACACCAACACTCTACCACTGAGCTATAGCGGTTCGGTGTTTTAGCTCTGCCATGCTACTCCTTCTATATAAGTTATTGGTACTCATTTTTTAAAATTTCAGAAGAATTCGGTATTTTAATATTCCTATATTGTTTAGTATAATAACACTGTTCGGTATTTCGATATTTTTGGTATGTCTAGTGTTGCCGACGAGATTTAGGCTGTCTCGTCTCGTAAATATCTTGTGCAGAAGGTGTCTCGTCTCGGAAAGTTGTAATCTTTGCGTTACGAGAGCTCTGTTTCGTCTCGTTTTCTATAACCATTTATCTGTCTCGTCTTGTCTCGTGTGAACATTAGGTATTTCGGTATTGGTGATACCGAATTTTCAGTATTCGAAAATACCGATACCGATTTCGGAATATAGATATTTTATGACAGCCCTAGGTTTTGTCAGGAGAGACTTCAAGGGTGCATTTTCCATTGTATAGAAAATACACTGAATGTTTTCATACACATGTTGCCAATTATGTATAAGATAATGTAAAAACATTTGTTTCTTCCTCAAATTTCTTAACATATTCAATGTTAGAATGGAAAGAAATTGAGTTCCATATTCCTTAAAATAGCTATTTAAGATATTTAAATTCCACCGTCTCAATATTAATTACCACAAGTCATGATGTATCACTTCCATCTCATTTCCATTAAAAAATTCATTTTTTTTAAAAATCGAAGCAACAATTTTTACTTTGATGCTAATAATTATTGGAATAGTACAGTAAAATTAGAAACGAAAACTTAGTTTGAATTCTGCTACCTCTGGAACGCAAAGTTTTCGATTGTGTGCAATTGCATATACGTACAGGTGCGTACTGGTACCTCTCGGTTCACAGATGCACATTTTCTGTATTCATGTAGAAATCTGTGTCTTTATTAATAATTCGACCTAAACATGCTTTCCTTAGTAACTACTTCTAATTTCTAATAATTAGAAGTAGTTTATATTTCTAATAATAATAACAGTCACAGTAAAGACATACTTTAGTAGGGCGTGAGGGCTGAGTTTTCCAAAATTATGTATCGTCATCAAAACTATGTTCGCTTTCAAAATTTCGGTCGGTTGGTGTAATAGAAGTAGTTTAAAATTGAAGTTAAAATATATTTTTAATATCTTGGAGATGTGTGGGTTGAATGGGGGAATTTCTCCGAAATTTTGTATTGTCATTACAATTACTTACGCCTACATCAAAGTTTCAAGTCGATTTGCGTAGTGGAAGCGGGTTAAAATTGAGTTACTAGATTGGAACAACAACAACAAAAACAAAACTGACAGAAGAGTGAGGCTATATAAAATCGTTTAGAAACGGCCTGGTAAATGGAGGTGGCTGAATTCAAACTATCACTCTACCTACTTTGGTTGAGGCGCCAACCTGCGTCAGGACAGACGGGCAAAGTGAAACTGAGATCATCATTTGGGCAAGGAGTGCGCTCAAAATAACCACGAGATGAAAATAAAAGAATCTTTTGCTTATATGGACTGTTGAGAACAATATTTCTGTAACTGTATGCCATTTCTTCTTACTTTCTAATATACACTTTCCTTCTTATAAAATGCAATATTAAAACATTATGATGGCACATGATACAAAAATAGTTAATATTTTTACAATACAAATTGAAATTGTGTAGTTCTCTGGGGAGAAAAAGAAGAGTCTAGCTGAATCTTTTCCTTTGGTGCGCCAGCATCTGGAACTGGGAAGATCGCGGGGGAGGAAGATTTATTGCAGTTTTTCCGCCTGGACACTAGAATTCTGAGAAAATGGGGGTGAGACGTGTAAAGGAGGGTGGCAAGAAAGTTAAACGAGTTCAACTTCGTAGCAATCTTGCTGATGGGTAGGCAAATCGCTAGTCCGACTCGTCTTGTGAAATTGTTACCGATGGAAGGAGGTAAACTTTCCACCGACTTCTTGTAGCATCTGACTAAACCTATAAAAGCGCCACAAATTTATTGAAATTAAAAGTATTTTCTGTATGTGTATGTATGGATGGTTCAGAGGCAGACTGAACTCAAAACAATTCGTTCTGTCTTTATTCACTTCTTTTATTGATTCAGAAATTAAGTCGCTTTATTTCTGAGTCAGTGAACTAGCTTGGACTAAATTAGATCTGTACTCCGTAGTCTTCTGAAATTGTCCATTTATTTTAATACTGTGTAAAACTCTGTAAAAGTAATTTAACTTGTGCAGTTGTGTATTCTTTTTGTTCTTCTGAAGTGACTCTTAATAATTATATTCACAAGTATGCAAGATCAGTACAACGTATTTCTATCAGGTGTCTCATCGCATTTGTAATCAAGGGCTCCCAGGTTCGAGTCTAGGTGGAGGACAATTTCTCTCAGGTGTAAACCGAGTAGTGGTTCGGATTCCACTTTAAGCTGTAGGTCCCGTCCTTCATAGCCCCGCTGTGGCTTAAGGACAGTAAGAAGAAACAAGCTTATTTCTATCCATATGTAATATAAATAAAGCAAAGTATTTAAAACAAAAAATCTGGTTTAAACCAGAAATAACTGTGTTTTTTTAATTATAAAAAACATGTTTTTTTTGCTAACCCTGGTTTGCTGTGCTACACGAACAGGAACAATTCATTTATAATTTAGATATGAACATTTTAATTCACTTGTGTTATAGTCTCCAGAGCTTGCTAAATATCTCAACGTTCTATCTTTGAGATATTCTTCATTAAATATTACATGAATAAATACACAGTGACGTATGTAAATGCTTGTATGAGAATATTAACTCCATAGTGTAGCGACTAAGAGTGTTGCTTGCCGTAAACACTGCGGTTAGTGTGCAGGTTTAAACCTACCAATGCTGGCCATTGTGACTGTTTTCCTAAGTCTCACCAAGTGAACGCCGAGATAGTAACTAAAATAGAGTAACTTGTTTCTGTTTCCTCGTCTCTTTTCCCGGAATTCGTGCTTACTGTGGGAGGGAGTTCATTCGTAATACTGAGCTTAGACTGTAAATATTGCATCAACCCAGGCATGTAAGTTCAATAAACAAACAAACATATTTACTTGAGTTCACAATTTTTTTTACATTCACCCCAGTAGAACAACTTCTCACGTACCCTATATCACCTTTTTTTTTTCACTTGCTAAATACTATGGAAATATAGTTTGGTATTTTGTAATATTCTTTTTATCAGGAGAATGAACGCTAAAAAGAGGAAATTTCACAATGTCGAGAGAAAAAAAAAAATCCTGCTAAAACTTTCACATGCTGTACAGAATCTTGCGACTGGAGCTTAACAATTCGTTTACATCATCCGTTGGAACAGTGATTCTGAAGTGGGATGTTACTAATAAATAAATAATCGATAATCTGCTGACCTCAGAATATTGCTTCAGTGGTGCATGTATAGTTTGTCCCTTACCTTAAGTCCTTAATACATATTTAAAGATGTAACAATATCAAACAGTAGTGAATGAAAACAGGCTATTAATTAAAAATGCACCAGAAAGGAGAAAATGAGCTTATTTTTCATATACGTATAAGAACAAATGTTTACGGTGAAATTGCAGTAAAATAAATTCAGAATCGTCTCCCACTAATTGATCAGGTTCATCAGATTCATTAAAAATGATTTACACAATATTTTACATACGATATTAAATTGATAAAACTCACGACTGATTTATGCGCGGTACTTTTATTATTATTTTTTTTTTTATCGTGATAACTTGTTCTTGTACACGTATGAAGAAAAGTTTATTTTCCCATTTTTACGACTTATTTTAAAATTCCTTTTCTTTTATGTTAGAGCTTTCTTCCTGAACGTTTTTCTATACTAACTACCATTTTTTCTGATTGGCTCGGCAACACACTCAGTTTTCATTGCATTTCTTATACTGTTTCTCACTTTATCTGACTGCTTTTCCTATACTGTATCCCACTTTCTCTGACTGTGTTTCCTTTACTGACTTCTAGTTTTTATTGCTATCATTATTATTACTGTATTTATTGTACCCAGCTCAATTTTCAACACAAAATATCATTGCCAAAACCCCCTTTATGTCAGTATTTGCGCACGCGGAGTATGTCGTCAGTTGTTTTTGTTTTTAGTGTGTATGTCTGCAATTTTGTGTTTTGTCTCTTCCAATTGTTCACTCGTGTGTTCATTGAACTACTGCTGTTGAATAAGGCTCAAAGCTGAAATATTTAGTGACTTTATAATGTTAATTGTTAAATTGTGCACGAGACTTATTGCCTATCCGACCTTCTCACATAGGAGTATGTAGTTATATATATTATATATATAAAGTAAATTTAAGACAAATGAAGGAGAAAAAAAGGATTACTTACAGCTTACTTTCGCAGTAGATCACACATTTTCACATGTACACATGAAAAAGTCACTATATTTCGTGTATTCACACTTTTTCAAGTAGAGAGGAAGACAGCGAAGTTCACGTGTTCACAAAGTACAAGTTTGAAGAGACAGTGGCGACACGTAGCGGACAAAACATTAAAACTGGAGAACAACTGACTGCTGTAGCGCGTAGATATCCGGAACTTGAAATAATAATAACTGTATAGCGTGTAAGTACAAGGTGGGATCGTGGATGGAAATGTGTTGAAAATGCAGAGGAAAAGGGTTGCTTAGAGTTATTGAAGGTTAAGGCCAGGTTTTATTTTCGCACTCAAACCGTGAATAAAGGCATTCTCCCACAGACGGCGTGTTGAGGTGCTGGTCGTAGGAGGTAAAATGTGGATTATGGCAACCAAGAAAGATAGATCAAACTTGGTATTGTGGGACTCGGTGTGCAAGGAAACTGGGCCATCCGGTTTGTTGATAGTACAGAAGTGACGATGGTTATTAATTCGAATGGTAAGAGCACAACTTGTTTCCCCCACATAAAAGGCATCACAGAACTTGCAGGTTAGGATGTATATAACATTAGAGGTGTGGCATGTACTCTTGGGAGTGAGGGTGTACCGACCATTAGCAGTATTGATAGTGATTGTGGGAGAAGTGATGATAAAAATGGAGCAGACCTTACATCTGGAGGTCTGGCATGTCTGGGCGCCGTTTTGGTGTGGTGGCAAGGAGGGATTCATACGGACCAAAATGTTTCTAAGATTAGGTGGATGTTGAAAAACTAATCTGGTTTGGTGGGGAATATTGATCTTGTGTCTGGGTCAGATTGGAGAATGTGGAAATTAGAGTGTAGGATTTGTTTGACCTTGGTTAGTTTAGGATGGAACTGGTTGATTAGAGCAGGTGGGTTGGATTTTTGAGTCGGTTGAGTGTGTGAGGATGCACGGCGGATCTGTTTGGTTACAAGGTGAGAAGGGTAGCTTCGGTTGACTAGAGCCTCCTGGAGGCGTTGGTTGTAAGTTTCAGCAGCAGAGGTGGTGGAATTCAGGCGTTATAAAGTACATATAGGAGAAGGCCGGATAGGTGACATTTAAATAGAGAGGAAAGGAATTGTATTTACGTAGTATTTTGACGAAAGATCATGTGCACAGTTACACACTTAACACTATAAAGTCACTGAAAATTTTCTGCTTCTGCCATGGTAGACAAGAAAAAAGTTCGCACGTGGACAATTGGAAGAGATAGAAAAGCAAAATGACGGAAGCCCACATCAAGAGCAATCGACGACGTTCTGCGCGTGCGCATGTACTGATGAGAAACAGATTTTGAAAATGGTGTTTTGTGTTGAAAATTCATCTGGGTACAATTGATAATAATAAAAATTAAAACTCAGGAAGCAGTCAAGAAAATGGAATTTAGTATAGAAACCGCAGTATGAAAAAGTTGGATACAGTATAGAAAACGCAGCGAAAAAAAGTTGGATTTATTTTATAAAACGCAGTCAGAGAAAGTGGGATATAGTGTAGAAAATGCAGTCAGAGAAACTGGGAGATAGTAATGGAAAGCAATGAAAAGGGAGTAGGTTGCCGAGTCAATAACAAGTGCGAGACAGTATAGGAAACGATAAAAAAAAAAAAAAAAAGCTGATAAAGGAAAGAAACGAAATAGGCTGGAAGACGTGGAGAGAAGAGAAATAAGTTATTGCAGGTTTAGACCAGGTTTCAGTTTTGCTCCCAAGCCATGAATGAAAGCTCCTTCCCAGAGACGACGTGTGGATGTTTTTGTGGTGGGGAATAGGGTATGGATGATAGGTACACGCAGACTGTGATCGAAATCAGTGTTGTGCAGTTGCGTGTGTGTAGGCACTGGCCAGTCGGGTCTGTTGGTGACGGACAAGTGACTGTAATTATTGTCACGGAGATTCAAGGGACCGCCCGTTTTCCCCACATAGAATAGAATACCGGACAGAGTGTACAGGTTAGGATATATATGACGTTTGAGGTTTGACAGATTCATTTGGGATGTAGAGTGAAGTTGCCATCAGCTGTGCTGATAGAAATAGTTGGAGACGTAATAAGAATGGGACAGGTTTTACATCTCTAATGCTGTTATATTTGTGGGCGGGTCAACCTACTCATATTCCCAACACCAACCCGAATCCTTCGGCCTTAATCACTCAGTTTCGTTCTAAACTTACCAAGATCAAACAAATTCTGCGTTCCCACTCCCATGTACTCCAATCTGATCCCGAAACCAGATCTGTCTTTCCTACCAACCGAGATTAGTTTTTCAGCATCCTCCCAATCATAACAACATCTTGGTATACACTAACCCTTCGTCCCATTTGCCTGCAGTTCCCGCCCACTAATGTAACAGCGCTAAATATAAAACCTGCCTATCTTTATTACGTATCCATGTATCTCTTATCAGCACAGCCGATGGCAATTTCACTCTACATTCCAAAGAAACCTGTCAAACGTCGTATTTATCCTAACCTGTACACTTACTCGGCATTCTATGTGGAGGAAACAGGCGGTCCCCTGTATCTTCGTGTCAATTATCACCACCACTTTTCCGTCATCATCAGACCCGATTCGCTAGTGTCTACTACACACACGCAATTGCACAACACTGACTTTGATCACAGGTTTCGTGTACCTATAATCCATACCCTACCCCCACCACAAATATATCCATACGTCGTCGACAGAAAGCAGCTATTATTCAGGTCTTGAGAGCAAAACTAAAACCTACCGTAACTTTTTTTCTCTTCTCTTCACGTTTACACCCACACTTTCCCTCCACCCCTACCCATTCACTTCCAACTTATTTGCTTTCTTTTCTTTGTCAGTGTTTTTAGCTTTTCTGTAGTGACCTCCCGCTTTCTCTGACTGTGTTTTCTAAACTAAATCCCACATTTTCTGGGTGTGTTTTCTGTACTGTATCCAACTTTTTCACACTGCGGTTTCTATACTGAATTCCACTTTCCTGACTGCGTTTCCTTTACTAAGTCCCACTTTTTATTATTATTTATTGTACCAAGCTCAATTTTCGAAACAAAATACCATATTAAAAAACCCGGTTCCCATCAGTACTTGCGCATGCGCAGAACGTCGTCAATTGTTTTTGATGTGGACGTCCGCCATTTTTGATTATCTATCTCTTCCAATTGTCCACCTGTGTTCAGTGAATTCTTTTCTTGACTACAACTGAGGATGGCAGAAGCAGAAAATTTTAACTGACTTTATAGTATTAAGTGTGTAATTATGCACGTGATCTTCAAGATACTACGTAAGTACAAGTCCTTTCCACTCTTCAAATTTCATCTATTATGTATATATCACTATGACAAAGGAAAGCCGGAAAGGCAATTTAAGGTAAATTAACGATAAAAGGAAGGAATAAATTACAGCTTATTTGTTCCATACGAGAAAACACACGCGTAAAAATTTTACGGAGGTTTCTTCAATATTTCGAACTATAGATCGTTCGTAATCGTGACGAGAGAAGTAAACGACAAGCACGTGTTGTTTACTTGCTCGTAGTTTTCTTACAAGATGGTAAAAAAACGTAGAGAAAAGTTACTTACGTCATAAGATGCAAAGTCAGGTGTAAACTGTATATGTACACTCATGCTCAAAAATTTTTTCACATGTCTTTATTTGACAGTTTTTTTACAAATAATATTTTTCTCCGTCGATTCTGGTGTTTGCTTAATTGTTGTACCTGAAAAGGATGTAAAAAGGAATATATTCTGAAATTTTATACCAAAAATATTAATAAATATTGAAACTATAACGAAAAAACAGAATCATGAAGAAATGATCGAAAAAAAAAAGTTCAAAACTATGAAATTTAGCAGCATAGGGAAATTTACGGAGAAATTGAGAGGAAAGAAGGGATATTTCTCTTCGCTCTATGAGACAGTGTATAGCTTGAGTATTACCAGCAACTGAGATTACAGACAATGTTCTTTCAAATAAAACATTACACAAGCAAAGGTTACAGATACGGCATATGTATTGCTTATATCCCCGAGAAGGCGCGAAGAAAGACACAAGATTGGTTTTAAATTTCGAAGTGAAGACTGTCATTCAGTGCTGGGCTGATAAACGCTGATGAATGTCCGAAAGCGCAGTGCACTCTGTGGCGTAGTGGTCAAGGCTGACGACCGTGAAGTAAAGGGTTGTCAGTTTGAGTCGCCGCTCCCTCCTGATTTTTTTTCTAATGCAAAACTGCGTGATTTATTCTCTTAAATTATATTATCCTTAGTATTAACTGATTATTGATAGAACAATTTGTATTACATTACGAGATAAGAAAAAATCGTCAGAAAAGCGAACCTATCGTCTCCTAGTTTCAATGAAGCGAAAGAAATATGCATGTAAATGTATTTTCTCCATGAATATATTGAATTGAATTTTATTGATGGCGTTTAGGCCTCTATAGTAGGGTGACCAGCCGTCATGTTTTACTCAGTTTTTTTCAGTCACACCAGAAAAATGCCGGTATGGCACCTTCAACATAGGCCCTGGCTGACACCTTTCCGAATCCTTTCCCCTTCCCCTATCCAGACCTGAGCCTTAGATGCCTAAAGACCTTAAATAAAATTAAAATTCAATTAATTTTTAAATTGTTGTTTTTGCTCAACTAATTCCCAACAATTGCTTTACATGAGACAGTAAATAAGGAGAACACAGCACGGCATCATGCTTTATGTTGTCTTAGTAGTTTCTGAGATGAAAGTTGTCGACAGACGGACAGAATGGTTGTATAAATATTCATAGTACGTGCTGCTTAAGCCTGAAACGGATTCCGCAATGCTTTAAATAATTATTTTATTTCACTTCAAGTGTCTTTTAAAGAATGGTCTTCTTTGTTTGAAAAAATATTAAGAAAATTACATTTTGAATGGAATACCTTTAAGCCCAAACGTTTGGCTTTCGTGAAATACTAATATCTGGTTCAGTATCATACTCAAATCCTCGAGAAAGACATAACACATATTTATTTTTTTCTTCACAACTGTATAAAATATTTTTGTGTTAATGGATATTTAATATTATTTTGTTGGTGTTAAACAAGAAATTCACCAATGAACATCACAAAACTTTACAAATTACCTTCATCCATAATTTATCTTCATATTCGGGAAATTATACAGTATCTTTATTAGTAGCTTGTGGAGTACCGAATTTAAAATTGGCAATATGACTCATACCGTCTCGAATCAGAAAAAAGACTTAAACCATAAGACTTCTCTTAATATTGACGTATTATTATTCATTTCAACACGAGTGAGAAATAGGAAAAAAGGCGCAACGCGTCTGTAACCGAACCTAGACTTGAGCAAGCACAGTAGACTCGCTGCTTTGTTAACAACACAATCTGATAATCCGTGAGGTAATATATTTCTTGTTGAGGTCCACAGCGAAAGACGCTGAGCTGTTAGTTCGACTCTTCAACGGCCAATTCATGTCTCTAGATGGATATCACGACTGAGGATCGAATTCAAGCTCATTCGTTACTTTTTATTCGTTAAATATTTGCTATTTTTGTCTTAGTTCTTATGTTTTAATTTTGAATGAGCTTGTTTTATACTTTTAGGTGTATTTTATATTTTTGGTGAAAACTCACAACTACTAAAATAATAATAATAATAATAGAATATTCTAGAAACCTGTAGGCATTATACATTGTTACATTTCGTAAACTAAATCAAGAGTTAGATAAGGATATTATAAATAATATGTAACGTTCTGATACTTTTTGGGAATCTGAAATGTAATTTGCATGACTATAGATTAGAAGTGCAACTGCTTTGGAGCACATGTATTCATAGGACCTGTTGCTAAACCTTACATGAGAAAACAGTTTTGAGCACATATTTACTGTCTCGTTGCGAGTGTCTACTCATAATATAAGAAAGATCATTCTATCAACAATGAGAGAATACAAAAAAGAAAAAAAAATCGTGAACTACAAAAGCTAATCATCCCGTTTTGTATTCGAAATTATTTTCAAAAAATATTATTAGGGATGGGAGGACATTCGAACAGGACTCTTCATTCCACACGTCCAAAGCCAAACCACTACACCATGAGGGTGTCATTTAACACTTTTTGATCAACATTTATTACTGCATCGTTGATTGAAAGTCTTCACTTCGAAAGTTAAACGAAATTTTATGTCTGTTTTTCGCTCCTTTTCGGGGAAGATAATAAGTTTCTGTCCCATGATTATACGGCGCATGCATTATGTCTGTTACTTTTGTTTGCGTATTGTTTCATTTGAGTGAACATTTCTCATTTTCAGTTTCAGATAGTACTAAAGATTTGGTCTGTTACGGCGAGCGAAAACAATTTTCCTTCGTTTCCTGCGTTGCCAAATTTCTAACTTTTAACTTAGAGTTTTTTCGACAATTTCTCAATATTTAGTATTTTCTTTCTAGTTTCCTGATTCATTAATATTTTTCTGACAAAATTTCAGGAAATATTCACTTTTACATACTTTACAAGTAAAACAATTAAGCGAACGCCAGAATCTAAGGAGATAAATATTATTCGTCAAAAACTGTCAAATAAAGGCATGCGAAAAATTTTTTGAGCATGAGTGTACATTACAGACAGACAAGGAAAGCGGCAACGTTTCGCAAAAGCTTTTTCACCTGAAAAAAAAAAGAGAAAATAGAGAGAGAACTGGTACTAATTAGTCGCCATGTTTTAGTTTCCTCTCAAGTGCTATACTCTGCATTTTTCATTTCCTGAATATCCGGTATATAGATTATGTATCAGTCTTATTACTAATACTATTATTTTGATTGTATGAATGTCACAACCGAGCGGCCGTAGTTCAATTGTAGAGCGCTGGATTATCATTCGCTAGGTCGTTGATTAAATCCCAGCGGGCGACCATCCTGACTGAGGTTTATCCGGGGTTTTACCTCAGACAAATGAAGGGGTGGTACCTTCAAGTTAGGCCTTGGCCGACACCTTCCCTTCTGCTCTTCCGACCTGGGCCTTAGATGCAGAAAGGCCGTAAGTAAAATTCAAAAAGGTATTAGTTTCACAACTGCGGAAACAGCTTTTGTGTACATTCCGTTTCTGTCTATTAGAATTACAGTATGAGATTTTGTTTAGCTATGCCCATATATTATTCACATTTACTAGCTCGTTGGTTTCGTGCTTCCATTTGTTCCTGCACGCTTCACAAGCTAACCAATGAAAGGAAGCGGTATAACGCGTGTCGATCCGTCAAAGAGCATCCAATGCTATTAAAATTTGTTGATACATGAAAAGTACAGCAGCTATAAGTGTGATAATAAGTGTGAGAGAAAATATCAAAGCACTATTTGTTACTCGTATTGCATAGAACATGTGCTTTCGTAGTTTGTGGAATTTCTTTTAAACCTTATTTATTACCAATGGAAATCGCTCTTCGCACTTTGTATTTCTAACACAATATATTTTCTTATACATTCCATTTTGTCTTTCTTTATTTTAATATTTTTCTGTATTTTAGTAGACATTATGTTTGTTTTACAGACATCTGCTTAATGTGTTGATTTTGTCTCTGCACATTTAACTGCTTTTTCGCCTTCTCTTTCAGAACAGTTATTCATTTCTTTGAATTTTGCTTTTTCTTCTGAAGGTGATCACGGATTTTGATATGACATTAACTAAACAGCATCACAACGGGATTAAATCTCCAACTAGTTATGGTAAGTGAATCACATTGGAACGAACGTTTGAAATTCTTCCCGTTGACGAAGCATTAAAAAAATGTAAATCGGCTAATATCTTTTATCTGCTTGGTGTAATGTAGTCTGCTTGCGAGTATGCGGTGGGTTGATCATCCTAATTTGTGGTACTCAAAAGCTTCCCTGGTTTAAGCCATAGTGCTATTACCACCCATATAATTTATTTTATCTTATCTTAAAAAGTTTCCCTCAGGCCCAGAGGTATATGTCGAAGTCGCACCTAACATTAAAAACTGTTCGCTTCCGTCATGTCTGTTTCTCTCGGATCTTATGCTCTTCAAGGTACATCATACATTAAAAATTATCTTGTCTTCTGTTTATCATGCAATAAGTTCTAGTCTTGAATTTGATAAATCTCGTCACTGATCTTTGTTGTGCATTGGATGTAATTTAGACTCTCATGTGATCGCTTATATCTTGTGATCTTTTATCAGAGCTCATGTGATTCCACGTCTGTATCTGTGTGTAAAGTGCATGGAACTCCCTACCGCAACGTTAGAAAAAAAGAACTATGAATATTTTTTCGGAGAAGCTCGATATGCTTTTATTCCGACAATCTCTGCCTCGTTTTCACCACTTCGTCTCTACCGAGGTCAAGGTTGTTTCCAAAGCAATCTAATTAGGTAAATAAGAGCAGTGTGCAGTAGAGACTAGGACGTGTCATCACCAACCTGGTTTTTGGGGAAACTAGGAGTTTTAATTTAGCCTTCACATGTTCCTGTCAATAAATCTCTCTCTTCCCCCCCCCCCCTCTCCGATGCTTCCTCCACCACCCGCCAGGTGGTACTTATACTGTCTATTGATTTTGGTGGAAAACTGGTTCTTAATTTCTTACCACAACTCCGTAAGGCTGGCTTTAAATACTGGGCTATGTAATGAAAATCGTCGAGCGTTTTTCCGGCAGTATTTATCACTGTCGGTATTTCTGACGAGTGAAAAGCACTGAAATGTGAAGTATATATATTAAATATTTTTTTTTCAGAAATATATTCCTTGATAAGTGTGAATCCAAAACTCAGCTACCAAAGTTTTTCTTTTTCTAACAATGTTGTGTAGAGCATGGAATAATTTGAGAAATCCTGTGACTAGTACTTCCGTGATAAAAAGTGAAGTAAATGGAAGAAGTTTTGTTTGTTTTTTCAACTAGACTGTAGGCTGTAACCTTCTTATTTTTAACGAAGTAGGGCGAAGCGATGCCACGTACGTAAGTTGGAGGTATGACGTCACATATTTAGATAACTTTTCCTGTTCGGACGAGAGATCCATTTTGCATAACTGGCAGAAGTGTCTAATTGTCAGGATTTTATTCCAAACAGGAACACAATTCACAAGTTAAATAGCAATAACAGTTTTGCTTCCAAAGTGATATTTTGGTATGTTAGATGGTATCACCATGAAGTACACATGTTTTAAGAAAGTAGATAAATACACGAAGTCATTTATGTAGGGTTCATCTTGAATAGAAGCCAAACCATATTTTGAAAGTGAATTAGCCATAAGAATTTCATTGTCAACAGGAAATTTTATACTTTTCTCATATTTCTGTTTCAGTTTAAGAGCATACCAAGTTATGGAGTGAACTTATCTTTAATGGATTAGCAGGAGGTTTTGCGTGGGGAAAGGATTAATGTCTGATGATGTGAATAAAAAATGAACGTACTCCGTCATCTTTAAGAATTTTTATCCGAAAGATTATTTCTGGTGTTTTACTGTGGTGGAAAATTGGTAGTCATTGGAAATTCAGATCAAGTATTCATATTTTGTGTATCAAAAAATAAATATGGTGCATTGTTCTTTAAATCAAGTTCACAAGAGCATTATTTAAATTTTGTTTCTGCATCTTTCAAGATGGAAGAAAGAACTAATGTGAAAGTTCGTTCGTTTTTCTTGAATCTTTAGGTTTATTGTATTTTCTTGTAAAACTTCAAAATCCTATTCTCTTTAGAGCATCAGAAAATTACTTTCAAGTGACATTTTACTCTGTTGTTAGAAGAAGGAATAGAGAGATTGTCGATCGTGCTCCTGGCGTTCGCCCGGTGCCATTGAGAGAACTTACGTTTTCTTGCTTGTACCAGAAAAGTTTTTATAAACAGTATGTACTACTGGCAATTCTACTTAAGTTCGGGATGTCCGAGACGTTACTCCACACTGAATGTACAACTTGTAGTAATTTAGTAATACATTACTGGAACAGAATTTCAGTATATGTGTATGAATTTAACTTAACGCCGCAAATGGAAATGCTCTGTTTCTGGTAACCGGCATTTCTCCTCCTACACGGTTCTGCCGTATCACTACAGTTTCCAGAGGCGCATTATCCTCCTGAGACTATGGCCTCTCCAGTCTGTCACCACCTGAGTTTTCTCTCTCTGAGGAGGGCTAAAGAGGAAGGCGTACGCAGGTAATCCACATTCACTTCAGACAAAAAAAAAAGAAAAAGAAAAAAAAATCACACCCCACACATCGTGGTGGGAAAGACTTCGCCAATATACAGAAGCGTGTGCAGACGTGTTTGAATATCCGTAGGGTCCATTTTGAACACCACCTGTGCGAACCAGTTCGACTCGGTATTACTTTCAATGCATAGTAGTAACCTCTCGGACAGCTTGTATCCGGAAAGAATGGGATAACTGTTTTCCGCCAAGTTCTTTTTTAAATTTATTGATTTCAGTAATTAACCAACAAAGAATTTATATGTTATGCATTTTCAGGTATATTCAGTACGTGCTCTTGCCTTCCACGGTCGTACCGAGAGAATAGAACAAAGCTATTTAAGCACTATCATGCTATTGAAATAGACCCTTCAATGACTATAGAAGAAAAGATTCCATATATGTGTGAATGGTATACGAAATCCCGTGCCTTATTGAAAGATAGTGCTTTTACTTTAAAACGAGAAGACATTACTGCTGCAGTAAAACAATCAGATGTTCATCTCAGGTGAGTCTCTTTGTGTTAACATTGTTCAGTCTAATGGCCTGAGCAGAGCTAATACATATGGACCCAATATGCAGAAAGGAACTAATGCTCAAATAAAAATAATAATAAATAAAAATAGAATAAACTTTGTAGTAGTGATGTTCGAGTGTTATTTTATGTTTAATACAAGGGAACAATATCCCATAGGTGTTCAACCTCACGAGGGTAGCCCTCATGAGGGCGGACCTCACCCTCACATGCGGACCTGTAAGTGAGGGCTGATCGAAGATGTGAGGATGAGGGGAAAGTTGCAACGTGAGAGTGAGGTGAAAGTTGCAACGTAAGGGTAAGGCAGGGTGCCCACAAGCAGGAAAAGTCAGGAATTGTCAGGAAAATGATTAAATATGAGGTAAAAAGTCAGGAAAATGATTAAATATGAGGTAAAAAGTCAGGAAAATGATTAAATATGAGGTAAAAAGTCAGGAAAAAGTACAAAATCTACCGCTGCGTCAGAAAATTTTCCCTCAGGGGCTCATATCTGTGTGAAGGTGCCAGAACATCCTTTTCACAAGGCTTTGAAACATATCTCTAAGACAAGCAGGTTCGATGATTTCTATGCTTCTCTTCTTTCAAGCAACAACAAAAAAACCTCATCAATGTGGAAAGTGATAAAGTCGAGTTTGATATTTTCCCACGGAAATGCTACAGTTGAGGGTGGTTTCTCTATCAACATCTCTGCTCTTATTGAAACCCAGTGTGAACATACAATAATAGCACTGAGGAGAGTGCATGATGCTGTTATCAATTGCAAAGGAATCCGTAGTATTGTCATCACATAAGGAAGATCTGCTCAGAGGCAATATGAAGATTATCTGAAAACACAGCGTAATGCTAAGAAAATAGAAGAGAATAATTCTGTAAAAAAAAAAAGAAGATGATCATGAATGAAATAAAGGAACTGGAAGATGAGCAAAAGAAGTTGAGAGAAAAATCTGAAACGGAGCAAGACGAGCTCTCACAGAAAATCAAACTTTTGCGGAAGTCGCATAATTAACATCTGTTTATATTGTTGAAACTTCTGTTTCGTTCTGGCGATATTGTTTAATTATTGTAAAAGTCTAATACTCATAGAATTTATTCATATGCGTATGTTATAGTTATTCTTACTTATATAATATATTCGTGACGGAAAAAATGTACATTTGGGTTATTTTAATCAGTACTTTTGCAAAATATTTTAGAAAAAAAATTGTTCCTGTAATTTTATTGTAAAAGAAGTAATAAAATTTGCTTCTCAGGTGGGGATGTGTGGAGACTGCATATAAAAGAAAACAAAATATTTTGCAAAAGTATAAAATTGGATAGTCTGAGTGTCAGGATTTTTTTTAAAATCTGGTCAGGAAATGTCATGAAATTTAAGTTTACAAATTTTGTGGGCACTCTGTAAGGGTATGTGCGGGTGAGGGTCGAGGGAAGATGTAAGGGTGAAAGCGCATGAGGGTGAAGACGAAATTGAAACGTGAGGGAGAGAGAGGTTTGACGAAAACGAACATCTTTGCATCGCCATTCTATATTTAGAGTCCATATGTGGACTGACAAACGTTGCTGCATTTTTATTTATCCAGAAAAGAACCAATCCTCTAATGAACTGAGATAAAGGAAGTATAGCTAGAGATTCACATTCACTAAATGAAGGGCATGGGGAAACACAGTGGTAACCAACATTGAGCTTGAATTGAGATATTACGTTAGAAAAATGTATTCTGTCTTGCTGGCATATGGTGCTTCTCATAAAAGAAAAAAAAGGCCAATATGCGGTCATTTGTTGTTTTTAACTGGAACTCTTTTCATAGTTGAGCTCACATGAGTGTTACCATTGTATTTCTGTACTCAACTTATTTTTTTTTAATTGAGGGTTACCACTGTTTCCCCCTCATGCATTTCAAATAAAGAATTCACATGTAAATATCTCTTTAACCAGAAGTATATAAGCTATATACGTGATTTATTTTTCGTGTTTATATACGAGAGCTGCTGGAAAAAGTTTCTGCAAAATACCACCAACAGTGGCGCTAGGGTTCCACTAGTATATAGTTCGGTAGACCTTTCTATATTTAAATCATCTTTGATTGTTTGTTTACGCCTGTGCATTTGTTTTTCATAGCAGTTGGAATACGTAGTTTTGTTTGAGAAATAGAAATTCCGCATGAAAGCTTATAGGCAATGATTTTTTTATGATTTCAAATGTAGTTTAACACCGAAACAATGCATCAAGTGACTTCATTTGGCTTGTGGAGGTGAAGCACCATCTAATAGAACTGTGTACAATTGTTTTTCCGAATTCCAGCGTGGTGGCACATTTCTCAGTGATGAATTTCGTAAACATCCATGTCTGTTGTTGTCAGTAATATTGATGCTGTGCGTGACATGATTGAGAGAGATCGGCATGTGACATACCGTGAGATTCAGGCGTCCTTGAACATCGACATGAAAGCAATACATACGATTTTGCATGGTTACCTGAACGTACGGAAGCTTTCAATCCGTTTGAATCCCACACAACTTGACCGAAACTCAAAAACAGGATCGTGCCAAGTGGTGTAAAGAAATGCTAAAAAAAATCGACCTAGGTAAGTTAAATTTGTGTAGTACATCGTTACAGGAGACGAAACGTGGATTTATTCCTACGGACCCGAAACTATACAGCAATCCATTGTTTGGGTGTTTCAAAGTGAGCCGAAACCAACAAAAGTTGTTCGTGCGAGGAATGCTGCCAAGTAATTGATTGTTTGTTTCTTCGGTTATACCTAACATCTGGCAACTATGGCTTTGGAGGATCGAAGGACTGTAAATACTGAGTGGTACACAGTAATTTATTTGCCAGGGGTCATCAATGAGTTGCGTAAAACAAATCTAAATCGTCGAGTTATTCTTCACCACGACAACGCTAGCTCTCACTTAGCACACACAATTGTTGATATTTTGTCCAGTAAAAATGTCGAATTAATGACTCATTGTCCGTACTCACCAAATTTATCACCCGAATTTTTTTTGTTCCCAAACATTAAAAAGAAGATGCGTGATGAGCGATTTGTCTCGCCTGAACCATGTTGACGCATTCCGAACAGCGGTTTCTGAGGTACCAGACTCCGAGTGGAAAAAGTGCTTTCAAAATTGGTTTGAGCGTATGCAAAAGTGTATCGATCTTAAAGGTGAATACTTTGAAAAGCAATAGTCATTTCCATAATTTTACATGGCTTTTTTTCATATTGATTGCAGTAACTTCTCCAGCAGCCCTCGTACTGAACTATTCTTATTCCTATGAATCAAGTGATATGAAAATGAACAATTCGTAACGGTCTAATACTTTGTGTGTGTTGTTTCCTGTGACAAAGTATGTTGTTGTGTTACTATATATAGTGAGTCCCTCCACTATAATAGGAAATGGATTATCGTTCATTTTTTCAAAAAGGTTGAAAGAGATCTGACGAGTCTACCTTGAAACCTTGAGCTTCTCGCACGCTCGATGCGTCTACGAGGGGCTTATAGCGTGCATTCCCAGTGTTCCATTTGGTCAGTGATTTGTTTATTTTAGAAGTATTCAGAAGAATTTCTTCTGTTCTTGTATTTATATTCGTGCTCGTGCTGGTGGTGAAGTATAATCCGTGTAATTATCTTTGTTGTTTTCCAACAGGGATGGCACCATAGAAATGTTTTCATTCCTTTGTGAAGCTGACATTCCCGTATTGGTGTTTTCTGCTGGGTTAGGAGATGTAGTGGAAGAAGTGCTACTTCAACACAGTGCTCTTTTAGACAACATGAAGATCATATCCAATTTCTTGGATTTCCAAGATGGAGTAGCGACTGGTTATAAAGAGGGACTGTTCCACATGTTTAATAAGAATGAAAAGGCGCTTGAAAATAGCGATTATTTTCAAAAACTTGAAAACCGTAATAACGTTATCTTAATTGGAGACTCAGAAGGAGATAGTAGCATGGCTGAAGGCGTACCTGATGTTGGTGTGGTTCTAAAAATAGGATTTTTGTACGATCAGGTAAGCAGTGGTTTTTTTTTAATCACTGGTTTACAGTTCAGCCACTTGTTGGATGTACGTATAAGCAAAGCGTCTCCACCAAACTCCTGTCACTTCTATACAGACCACTTTGTAATTTCTGTGGTAGGCATTCCCCTATATGATACCGTATACGCACAAGTTTTGTCCGCCCTTTTTATTTTCCAAAAAATTATGGAGCTAAGTTTAGTGCGCGAACATTACACAGTTCAGGCGAAAAATGAACTGAAGTCAATATATGTATGAATTCGTGAATAACTAATATCTTTAGAAAAAGTCATCAGGGTAGCTAATACAGAATTGTTTCACTTTTGGACAAAAATTCTATCATGAGTGTGCAGTACAAACGCAGGTATTATCGTATACGTTCGATGAGTTATCTCTTATCTATGTAGCCTCCTTCCTACAACCACATGTTCAACCACTGTCTGCCTACATACAGTTGAAGGAAATGTACAGTTCGACAAGATAATTTGGAGAGGGGAGGACACATGTGTTGAAAGTTGTATACAAACTTCAGATTGAATCAACGTCTGAAAGTACGTAGACTATGTAAAAAAAAGTTACGAAATAATAATTTATCAAATATAAATTATTAGTGAAACAATCATTTTTATTCATTGAAAGCGTTAAAATACGATATGATATTATGAAAAAGTTATATTACTCCGCTGTCAGACTTACTTTAAGTTATAGTCAAATGTATTCTTCAATATAAAAAAAAATCCTGCCCGAAGCTGCCCCTGTTTTTTATTCAATCGCTTCAAAATGGCGGACCCAAAAATCCATTTTTCACACCGTTTGAGCTAAAGTTACGAAATTTGGAACAAAGGTGTATTATCACGAATAGTTTAGGAAAATATTACATGTTGAAAAAGTCGCCATCTTGGATCCAAAATGGCCAACAAACCTATTGTTGTATAGAGTGCAGAGCCTAAACCGCTGGAGCTAGAAACACCAAATTAGATATGAACGTACATGATCACTATTGGGTTATGAAAATATTACAACATGTTTCGAAAGACGCCATCATAGGTCCAAAATGGCAAACCCAAAAATCAGTTTTCCACACTGAAAGCTAGAGAAACGAAATTTGTCATAAAGGTCATCACGAGTAGTTTAGGTAAATATTACAGTATGTTGAAAATGTCGTCATCTTGGATTCAAAATTACCTCCCAAATCTAATCAGGAATAATTTATTAAAAAACATAATCATATTACATTAAAATAAAATGTCGTTAAGCGGGTTCAATTTTGCACCTCTGACTTCTAATGTGCACTCAGCGACCAAAAAGAACCATGAACATGATAGTCATCTTGATTATAACATGATATACAGGCTGTTTCACGAATAGGGGTTGTCAGTAGGGGATGAAGGGGTTACATTTTGCAACTCTGACTTCAGATTCGTAATCAGCGACCCTCCCAAAAAACTAGTACAGATTTTGAGATCATTCACTTGCGTTTTTTACTTTTGGCTTTTTTCTTTTTTTTTTGAATCGGCCGCACTATGCACTGAGTCATCTACTTAATTTGGGGTTCCGCCTACTGAATGACGGGATGTTCAACCAACATTATTTTGATAATAGCCGTTATGCGTAAATAACAGTTTACAACTGGGTGCTATTTTATTCCCAAGCGTAAAATAGCAGCATAAACCATTATCTTAGATTAAATTATTTACCTGTAGTCTGTTATACGTGCATCATTACATGTTAGATAGGTGTACAAACAAAAGTGATGGAATATTGTGAACACTTGCTAGAGTACTTTATATTGTAATTGTTGGAAACCTATTTTATATCGGAGCGTGAATGTATATATTTATATATATATACACACACACACACACAAAAAAAAAACAACAACCTGAATTTCAGAATGTATGCTCCCTGACACAACCTCTTATACGACTTTAATTAAAATGCAATTTGATGTTTCAATGTGCCCTGGCCACCTGTTAGTTCAAGGTCCGGTAATTACATAAAATAGGTTTCGGACAATCGTAATATTAACTACTCTGCCAAGTCCATCACTGTTGCTCGTACACGCCTTACCTGTACACTTGTATAAAAGCTACTTCTACCATAGAGCAATGGAAACAATTCAAATGTTATGTTCGGTTTTCTGTAGTCATGAAAGGTACTAAAATGGGTGCAAAATACCAAAAATAATACCATAGTTCCACAAAAGATGTTTAAGTTTTGATAATAGTTAATTCGTCTCATTCATAGTACGCAATTCACCTCGAATAATGTGATTCTCATTGCTTTTCTGGTTCTTGCAATGACGAAACTGCTAGAAAGTCATCAGGTGATGTGAGTCAAGGGACACAAGGCACATCACTCCATGGTTTTCCATCAAAATCGGCACTCCAAAGACAATACAATGAAAATCATGTTATTTCAACTACATTGTATACTATTTTAGACAGATAAAACAAGGAGAAACTACTATTGAGACTTAAACACGGGTTTCTGTGTGCGGCTAAACAAATCCCTAGCAAAACACTTGAATGAGCCTTTTTGGGTTGGTTAAGACAGATGATCCTCCCCGTTCATATACACAAATTGGGAGTGCACGGGAGTGTTGCTACGCTCACACCACCGACTTATTTGAAACTCCTGCTGAATGTAGTAGTGGCCAAGTCGACGTTATATCCAAATAATATGAGATTCGTTTCAACAAGGGATGGGTTGAACAATTATGTTTCAGTAAATAGTAATAACAGTAGCCTTTCAGCTTCCACCCGAAAAACCTTATTCACTTGTTTTGCTAGGGAATTCGTTTAGTTGCACACAGAAACCCGTGTTTGTCTCATCAGTAGTTCATCCTTGTCTTATTTGTCTAAAATAGTATACAATGTAGTTGAAACAACATGATTTTCATTGTGTTGTTCTTGGGGTGCCGATTTGGTGGAAAATTATGGAGTAATGTTCATTGTGTTCCTTGACTTAGATCATCCCATGACTTTCCAGCAGATTCGTCACTGTAAGCACCAGCAAAAAAGTAGTGAAAATCACATTATTTGAGGTGCATTGCGTACTTTATACAAGATGGATTAACTATTATCGCAACTTAAACACGTGGTTTGTGTGTCTAGGGTTCACATGAGAACTTCGACATTTGGCACTATTTTTGGTATTTTGCACCTATTTTAGTACCTTTGATGACTATAGGAAAGGAAAACGCAACATTTTCTAATACTCTACGGCAGAAGTAGCTTAACTACAAAATTGCGTGACTTACTTAGCCTGATGTGTTTGTAGAATTACATTTTAAATAAGTGTACAGGTAAGTAACGCATGTACAAGCAACAATGATGGACTTGGTAAATTTGTTAATATTATGTTACCTTGCTTTAAATTCTATTATTTAATTCCTGCAACGTCTATAATGAATGCTACTTACCTTATTCACGGTCCAGGATTCCTACGTTAGCAGCACAAGCAAGTAAACACATTAAGAGTGTCTTTACCTCTTATTCTAAAAATTCTACAAACAAGGGACGGACAGTTAATTGCACGAAACACACGCAAGTGAATATTATATACATTTTATTTACAGGGAAAAAGTGATGATAAATGATAAGCAACCGGCCTAGTTTATGAGTGATTCGGGTCATGGCTCTTCCAGTTTTTAGTTAATTTTGTTCCTTCCAATTCTTTACGAGGCTTACTTTGTGGCGGCAATTATTCAATTCAATTAACGATTTCTATTCTGATAATAGGAGTTACTTATGATTGACTTGCAGGGTGGGAGTGGCGTTTACACATTTGGTAGTCCAGAGTCTCCCACAGACTTTGCAGGGTCTCGTTCTCTCTCTTGTTTGAGATCCGACCACAACATCTTACTACGTGGGAGCAAGACCATGTGCTACTTTCTTGGCTCATGTTATCTGAATCTTGACATTCTGTAGTGAAGAATGTATTAATAGTGACAAGAGCGTTTACAGTGGTGCTTCGCTTAATATCTCTCCATATCCATACACCGATCCGATTTCTTAAGTTTTCCACATCATCTCCCTCGTCGCCCTCCAGCCTTCAAACCCTGGGGTGACTATCCTGCGTAGCCCAATTCCTCCCAGATTTGGCAGTTCCATTATTATCACTCTGCCTCGCGGGTACCGAACACAAAGTCCATTGAATTTTGCGATACGAGCCATTCCCGTAGCCAGCATGTACATCTCATTTTTTCTCCGTCGTAATATTCCTCCCCGCCAATAGTCTCTTCGCAAATTCAATGAAATCTCCATTATGTAGCGTGGTTCAAGTAAATACTTTGTTCCCTAAAGTTCTATCCGGCGACCTGCGAGTGCCACCTTCCAGACCTGTAGAGATAAATAGGGGTAGCGTCACCTCCTAACCGAGACTGCTAGGCATATAAAACAACCCCCTTGAAGAAATAGTTATTTCAACAGCGCCACATAAGAGAGTTCCCATCACGCAGAAGTTTACTTTACTCTTGCAAATTTCTTGAACATTGACTCTGAAAAATATCTTCTACGGGGACTCATCCGAGAGGGTGCCGACTCTTTCTACCTGGTTTCTACGTGGCTCTTCTATTCGTCTCGCGCTGTCTTCAAATAGCCTCTGGTGTTCTGCAGAATTAAAAAACGAAGAATAAAGACTTTTCATATACAGCCGCTCGTTGTTCAAATTACAAAGGAGCAAGCTGGTCCCGTGCTTCCTTGTGGCCTACGTGACAAACCGCTTTTAGCTCAGGCTAATTTCTTCTTTTCCTACAGTGGCCAAAAATTAAATTCGTGACTCTACTCATAGCTAAACATATGTATTACAAGAGCCCCAACGATTTCCCCCAAAAAGTACAAATAAGAAAAAAAAAAAAAAAATGACACAAGTATATTA
>JAGDQP010025781.1:0-20678 GCA_022664845.1 Lepisma saccharinum
AGAGAGTGAATATATGTAAGAATAAAAACAATAATGGCGTGGCAGGCTACATGTAATAGAATCCTCCAGCTGTAAATGTCTGCGAATGTGCGTTATGATCTAGTAAGATAAGAAACGAGTTCCCATTATTATTATTATTATTATTATTATTATTATTATTATTATTATTAGTAGTAGTAGTAGTAGTAGTAGTAGTAGTAGTAGTAGTAGTAGTAGTAGTAGTAGTAGCAGTAGTATAGTAGTCGGAGCTGAAACAGATCACTGGGTCTGTCGGGTCATTCGGATCAAGTTTAGAACCGGGTCATTGGGTTTATGCTTGGAACTCGGTTTGACCCGGTGACCCGGAGAGAAAAGCAGACACATACGTCTGTTCATACGAATCAAGTTTAGCACCGGGTCATTGGGTTTATGCTTGGAACGCGGTTTGACCCGGTGAGAAAAGCAGACATTTAATTCTTTCCTTGTTATATACGGTTCTGTTTGAACAGCATTTCTTTCAGGGGTGACCGGGAACGGGGTGTTATTCCCCCCCCCCCGTCAAGAGCACGAGCTGAATTGAAATTAAGGTCCTAAACAAGCAACGTGGCTACTAAGGACAGGGTCATCAGTATAAAGAATCACATGGAACGGACGGGGATCGAGCCGACGACCCCTGGCACCAAAGGGAAGCATGTCCTCCTTCATTATGTATGACTTTGTCCGTCTGTCTGTCTGTAAGACTGACTAGCCGCTCAGAAAAGGAGGTAGAGAGAAACTGATTTCAGATTTGATTCCAACGACCTCCATGTATCCGACCGTATTTAATCTGGTGGTTAAAACTGGCAGGCCCTTTTCAGATGATTAGCTTTCTCCATTTGAAGAATTCAGGCTAGTTTCACTATATGAACTTCTATACGATGTCATTGGGTCTACCCTAAGATCTATAAATTTATTTTATTTGCTTTCGTTATATTTTGATGAAGCTTATTTTTGTTTTCTTTCTTTCTTTTCTTTTTCTCGTTTCCATACTTCATCGGAAAGCGAACAAAACACTAGCGTGACGGGTTTCCCACTGGACATCAAAAAGATGTTATCGCAATCTCTTCCCCCCATTTTTTTTTCTTTTTACTCCTTTCAAAATGATCTAGCTACTGTGCAATCTACTTGTATAACATGCAATTTAGCAGAGAAAAGAATTTCCCTTCTCTTTCCGCTCCCGCACCTTCTACTTCTCTCAACTTACAAATTCATTAACTTCGTGGCGCGAAAAGAATGGTAAAAATTTTAAAGTTAGTTTAGCAATAGTAATGGTTCTAAATTAAACGGTGAATTCTTCAGACTTACAACAGACCTCAGCATTCATAACTAGGAAAAACTCCTTTAAATATATGTAAATACATGATAGGGCTACAGAGTCACACAATAAAAAAACCGTGTCTTAAAACTGAGAGATAAAAGTTATTATCTGTCCACCGAGAAACAACTTTCCTAGAAATGAGAGATCAATTTCTTATTTTTAAGAAACCTTTTTTACCTCACAGCTCTACCATGATTGCTCGTTTAAAACAATAACGGAATAGTTCTGATCTGAATATATAGTAGCGTCTGAATATATATTGCAAGGTCAGAAAAAAGGACAGTTTTAATCACAAGAATACTCGTTAAAAAAAAGATTAGGAACTGTCTCTGAATTGTTTGTATGCACCTATCTCTTTGAACAAGTTCGAGTCTGTACTACGTGCATGAAGGAATGCAGAAACTTGTTTCTATTTTTTATATTTCATACTTAACGTCAAGGAGGGTGGAGGTACATTTTAACGATCTCTGGGAACAAACGTCAGGTAAGATGAGCGAAAAAGGATCTCACCGTAGGGAGACGTCCATTTTTTTTTTAAAATTAACCATCAGCAGAGTCTTACACATCAAAGAAGCTTTAAAAAAAACTGTCTAATTTTTTTCAAGTATAACCCTTGTTGGCAGGAACTACCCTAAGAAGTCTTAATCTTTTGTTTAAAACTAGCTAACCCACAGAGGGGTAATAGAGTTTTTAAAACCAGACCATGTGAAGAAGAGAAAAAAGCATAAGAATGCCAGGAGAAATCTAGCTTGATGAGAATTTGAGATTTAGAAATTAAGAAATGAGATCTAAAAGATCCTTTTAGTAAAGGTATCTTAAATTTAGATCATAAGTTTTAATGTTCTCATTTCTTTACTTCTTAATTCCAATCGATGAAGATGTCACATATCGATATTAGAAAAGTAGTTACTTAATATCGATCATAAGTTTCAATATTGTAAATAATGATTTCGTTCACTAGCTTCTACAGGGAGGACGTTTGGCAACGCAACGCAGCGCTTGTCGACTCGAGTTCGCGCTTGATTCACCTATCGCCGCCCGCCAAGCGAACCGTGGTTCTCCGGTGACTTCATTAGACCACACGTTAAGTTTTAATTTTAAAAGTATTTTCATTCACATATTTGAACACCAGGACATGTCGGACGTATTGAAGAAACCAAGTTTTTGTTAGTATTTATATGTAAAATTCGTGGAAAGAAATACAAAATATTTTCAACACTAAACAGCGAGGCGCTAAGTCATCGGAAACACAGGACCCGAATAGCGGACGGGGACAATTGAGTCAAACGTGAGCTCGGCCGCCCAGCGCTGCGTTGCGTTGCCAAACGTCCTCGTTGTAAATTTCATTTAGTCATACGTTTTGATAGTTATGTAGTAATGAAGAAATAGTCCCCTTATCGTTTCTGACTTTCAAAGTTTTATTTTAAATTTTTAGACACGCTCTTTCATACATATAAATCACTGCATTCCGAAGAGAAGTGATAGTACAGTTATCCTAAAACAATAGCGGAATAGTTTTGTATGGATAGTTTCTAAAAAGATTTTTAAAAAAAATAACAGATTCAGAAAAAAGGGAACAGTTTTAATCAATAGAATATCCGTTATAACCAAAGAAGAATATATATATATATATAAAAAAATATTTTATTTTGTACGGATCTGTCTCTTTGAACAAGTTCATGTACTGTGAGCAACAACCAGTACAGAAACATATTCGTTTTTTGTTTTGTTTTGTTTTTTAATTTCAAGTTCAACGTCAGGGGTAGGTACACTTTAACGATCTCTGGGAACAAACGTCAGGGAAGATGCGCAAAAAAGAATCTCACCGTAGGGAGACTTGTCGATTTTTTTAATTAACGGGAGCAGCAATGTCTTGCACAAAAAGAACCTAAAGAAAAAAACCTGTCTGATTTTTTTTTTTTTTTCAAGTACAACCCTTGTTGGAGATGTAACTGCTCTAAGAAGTCTTAGTCTTTTGTTTAAAACTAGTTAAGCCACAGAGGGGAAAAAAGAAGAGTTTTTAAAACCAGACCATGTGAAGCGAAAAAACAACGGGTACGATATATTAATTTCTAAAAGAATAAAAAAAAAAATCTAGCTTGAAGTCCTTTTGTTCCAAGCTTTCAGGGAGGATAGTTTTTTTTTTTTATTTCATCTCTCAGTACTCGAGACAAAAGACAAAAGCAACTCGGAGGAAACCCATAACAAGACATGCATGCATATACATATGATAAAAAACTTCAACCCTTACCCCGTAAGAAGCTAGCTAGGACTGTGAGAAGAAGAGCTTCTAAGAGAAAGGACTCATTGCAAAAAATAATAGCCCAGAAAAACTAGTCAGAAGATGCAAGGGATTTTCACGGGTATTCTTCATTATGCCTTCTCAAGCTCTTCTTTAGCCGTTAAGATAAAAGGATCCTGTTTTTCTATTCTTTTATGGCTCTCGTCTTTTAGTCTTTTGCTCTGCTAGTCTCCCCCAGAGGCGATGATGGTAAAGGAAGCGTGTGAAAAAATTCAAACCTCCGCGACTGCTGGGTACTAGTACTACGATATATGCTTGTATGCATATAAGGGTGTGGTGGTTGAACTAGCATGTATAGAGAGAAGGGTCGTTAAGATTGCAAGACACGTACTTGTCGGCTTAAAACAGACCCCAGTATTCATAATTTGTCCCCCTCTACTGTTCCTTGCTCTTCATATACATACACACGTATAAGGACAAAAGATCTTTTTTATTAGAGAATATAAAAAAAAACAAGCAAGCAGACAGGGGTTCCTCAAGGCTCATCCCTCGTACCATTATTTTTCTTTTTCTCTTTTTTTTTCAGTCATTAGCAAGTTTTTTTCTAATCTTCGCCCTACTGCTTCTTCCACTATACCCGTGCCTACCCATATGTCTTTGCGTTGTCCCCCTTTTCGTCTGTCTTTCTTGTGTGTGTTGCAAAAACTCTTGTGCCCTAAGGTGGTTTTTCTGGTCGCTGTGTAAGGGTTTGCTTTATTCCTATCAAAAGAACGGCAAAGAAGACTCACACTCCGAGATATTGTTATCCGTGCAAAGGAAAGAAAAAAAATCTTTTTTTTTTATCCTTTTTTTTGTGAACTTTTCTGCAACCTCATTCGTCTGAATTTCCCAAACAAACCCCTCCTGATTTTTTACAACTTGCACGTGCCAATAGATTATTGGCGAAAGCCGGATTTGCTATCTTCCAATCAGAAACCATTTTTACCACACTAAAAAAAATAAAAAATAAAAAATGGCGTGAAGAAGAATGAAGTACTTAGATTTTGTCTATAATGACCTAGAAACCACATTTGAACGTGAATTAGCAATGCGATTGTGATGTCCAGCAAAAGATAACAATCTCATAGTAGCCTTATGACTTTATGAGACACCAATACCGTAACAGTCATTGCGAGAGTAAATTTTACATGTAAATAACAATGTCTGCTTCCGTTTTTGTTCTGAAACGAATTAATCCTTTGTTGTTGACGTTATATCAACGAAGTTGTAAGTCAATATCAGCTAAGGATCAACAGCGTTCCTTTAAGAACGGGGTCCACGGAGAGAGGGGTCGGAGCTCCCTAAAAGCACAAAATATACCATCCCAGAAACTGTCATTAAAGATTAATAAAACCATAATTTTGGTAAATGAAATGGAGGACGATTTTATTCTCACAGGATTTTTTTTAGTACCCCCTTCCACACTTGGTTGTTTTCTCTTTGAAAGATACATGGACAGCAGTAGTAATTGTGAGAGAGAAAGGAAATGGTCTGGCCTTGCTTCAGGAAAACCGTTACATGTATGAGCAATGACACCCTTCAGCGAGCACTCTTTCGAAGGAATAGAAAAGAGATGAATGTAACTGCCAGGATCTTTGTGCAGTGACGGAAATCCTGACGAAAGTGAGGGAAATCCTGAAAGACCTCAGTCAATATAGTAGGACTCGAACCTTGCGTGTTAATTATAAGTTTATGCACGATCACAAAGTTTTACTGTTTAAACATTTTTCTGTTACGATTGAGTAAAGCAACCTGCTAGAATGCATGGTTTTCGATTTCGAACTCTTTAAGTTGATCATATAAAATGAATTTTCAAAATAGGGAAACTAAATGTTTCTCTAGGTATAGTCTTTGCTAATGTTTACAATCAAACCGAAGGTCAACTAGTTTGTGATATTTGCAAAAATCAATTTGGCTTATTCGTGAGTTAAGTATACACACACCAAATTGACGTTTGGTTACATTATATTTAAAGAACAATAAACAAATTCATTCCAGATGGTCACATACAAGATACACATACACATCGGTGAATGAGATGTGTGTGACCGCCTTGTACTCATGGTAAATGTTGCAATGCTAAGCAGAAAAATATGTCGCATAACACGAAGTATAATAGAGGGAAGAGGAAAAAAGGCTGACCTATGCATAAAAATATAGCAATTCATCACGCAGTGTCCACATGAGAAGATGTCCAGTGTGGGAAGGTTGAGAAGGGAAAAAAATGACACATATGAGAAAAAAGACAGTACAAGAGAGATTTATACACGATGTGTTACCAACTCACCTTTGGTGTTCAAATTCTCTCTCATATAAAGAGTAAATAGGTCTTTCTCTCTCTCTCTCTCTCTCTCTCTCTCTCACACACACACACACACACACATACACACGTACACTCACGCATACATACACACACAAACAGACACACAAAAGTCCAACTGATGGAACGTACTAATGTTAGTACTGACTGGGTCATCGTAACACCGCATTACAGAAGTATAAAGCATTCGTTGCAAAACAGCAAGACTCGTCTGCGGGACAAAAAAAAAATATCATTTCTTTCAGTTCTAAGATGCATGTAACATCATCCCACAGATATGGTTTATGATGTTTCGCAATCGCTCAGCAGCCTCATGTACTGTTTTTTTTTGTTCTGTTAATAAAGTAATGTTAATAAGAACAGAAAGGCATGCAAGGCACATAATTTATTTGAATTTAAATTTGAATTTTATTTATGGCCTTTAGGCATCTCAGGCTCTGGCTGGGTGATGTTGCCAGGTATATAGTCGTCCAGGGAATAGTTAGTAGGTACCATCGCTACATTTACCTGGTGTGACTAAGGAAAAACCATGAGAAAAATAGTTGTTCCAGTTGTGAACTGTGAATTTCACTAAAGACGCTCCCACACACCATTATTTTGTTGTATTCACTTTCCGGAAATCCGGAAAATTTCGGAATCGAAGAAATTCCGAATTGCGGAATTGGCTTCACACTTCCGAACACTCCCTAATTCAAAGGAACCGACTTTTACTCACAATAAAATGCATGCAACCAAATTTCTATTTTTTAAAGAAGCATCTCTACATTCAGTAGGCGGGGCCACCAACAAGGAAGGGAGAGCCGTTGCTATGGATACGTACACAGTGATGTTTTGTAATCATGACAGTATTGCCAAATTTCACTTCTTTAACTGGTTGTGTATGGCACGCATATTTTCGAAACGCATTAAAAGAGGGCTCCTCGCTCCAGCTCCAACCCTCCCATTTTTAACATTTTTCAAAATATTTCAAAAACTAAGAGTACTATCTAAAAATATAAATTCATAGCGCACTAGAACTTACAAATTACTATGAAATGCAATGGACAGTAATCTCGAGATCTTGTCCATTGATGAGTACTGAGACTTCAATTAAATAATGACGTCATAATCTTTGAAAACGTATCACTCATTAAGATCTCGAGATCGCTGTCCATTGCATTTCATAGTAATTTGTAAGCTCTAGTGCGCTATGAATTTATATTTTTGATAGTACGGTACTCTTAGTTTTTGAAATATTTTGAAAAATGTTAAAAATGGGGGGACCGGAGCGAGGACCCCTCTTAAGGTCTAGCAAACAAACATTAAACTTTGGCAACACCGCATAGAACAAACAAAAGAATGTATAATCGCGTGAGTTGAGCTAGGCCTAAGTGTGATTGTAAAAATACCGGAAGAAGCGATAATGCTTAGTACTGATATTTCTTGAAGTAAAGATATTTTAATTCTTCACCTAAACCTAAGTACGTTTGGAAAAGAAAGCAATAATGATAATTACAGATATTTCTTTGATAACGTTTAACGTTGATAAATTTAACGTTTTTGAGGGGGCACTTAAAGTAAACCTTAGCCAACTTTCGCAGTAATGCGTTATTCAGTGCATGTCATAAAGTATTCCTGAAATGTAAAATTTAATAAATTTCAGTTACAAAAGCCATGGAAGTCAAATATTCATCGCTACGATTGTCGAGTAAGATTCACGTATGTAGCGGTTGTTTGACATTAACTCATTTTAATAATGCCAGTAGCAACCAAAAGGATATAACATACGTATTATAATATGTTTATTTCAAGGTAATATCAGTAAACTATTATCGCGTTACCGTCTGAACTAACGCAATTATACATTCTTTTGTTTGTTTCATGCGGTGTTGCCAAAGTTTCATGCTTGTTTGCTAGACCTTAGTGCGTTTCGAAAATATGCGTATGGCACATCTCATTTGTGAGCGTGATACTGCTATCAAGAGCAGGTGTTTGAGGAAGTAGCTGCACTCAACAACACGCACAAGGAAAAGAGGAGAAATAATGGCATATCGTAAACTTTTCATCGCTCTCCCCACTATACAAAGCCCTAGTTTATTCCTCTTCAGCTGAACAGAACGAACCCAAACAATCGAAAATTGTACTTTAGTTGCAAATATGAAACCCTGTTTAATAAATAACATTAGAGGGGTTACAATTGAAATCAGAATTATCAAATATTATATTAGGTTTGGATTTTACTAATAACTTTGCTCTTTTTAAGGTAAGAAAGTATTGTAAAATCGATGAAGGAGTTGTAAACAACATGATGTAAGGACAAAAGCAAACAAAATAAATTATCATTGGTACAAACGTACGATACACGTCATAAATACGAAATAAAAAAAATCCCAAAAGATGTGTACAAAAGGTGTATTTTTGTTAACCATTGCAGCAAACAATTTCACAAATAATGGATACATCCAGCTGTTTGTCAACACGACAGCATACGGTGGCGGGAATTTTCAAGCAGTCATAGCATACTATAGACACAGGATGACAACGTTGTGGATAGGAGCTGCTTAGCGAAAATTCTCTTTGTGACTATGTTTGGAAATGTTGAGTGTAAATGAGGACAAGTGAACATCAGTGGCACAATGATGTATCATAAATCGCAGAGAAAGAGAGGAGAGAGAGAGAGAGAGAGAGAGAAAGGTGTTGTCTCTGTCCTATCCTTTTTTCTTCATCCTTTTCTTTGTACAGTTTCATTCACGCCCCACTCCACTCACTAACTGAACTGCTTTCTGTAACAAGGGGTGATAAAATTATATCCTAAATTACAGTGCGAAATCGTGGGGGGTTCAGGAGCATTCCCCCACTGGCACTTTACTGGAAGAATATTGTAATGATTGTGTTATTTCTCGTATTTTACACCCTTGATTTTAGCATCAGTTACACATGCCAAATTTTTAATTGATCCGCATTTCATTCCGTATCAACATCTCAAACCTCTCAATGAACTATACGACCGTATTATCTTTTATTCCCTTTCAACTTCCAGGTAGAATACTCTTTCCGCAACTACCCCCTGTGACAAATTGCATGTTGCCGAAGGCCTCCGATTTATTTTGCCATCAGATGCATAATGACTCATTTTGTTCTAACAACACTCCTACTATCTGCATGAATGACATAGGCGGAAGATAATATAACTACTAGCCCATACTATTGTGTTGTGATGTGAAATTGAAGGCCTACATTACCTTTCTGATAAGTATCATTACCACAATAAAAGAAATCTTTATATTATGATATAAAGCTTTGAGCCTCAAACATAAGCCTAAAGGACTTCTTCACCAACGGAAGCTAGAACGATTTCGCATTCTGTCCTAAATTATGTGCTACATTTAAAGAATTTTTGCGTAGTAGGTAACACCTTAAACGTGAATAATAACAATTGAACATTGGTTGACTGCTATAGTTCTCTGTAGTTACACAAATTTTGCTATTCCAAACTTAATGGCAAAAATATAAATTTTGAAACAGCCGTCCTTTGCGCTAACTTCCCACCTCTTTTCTCCAGATATTCTCACCGAGGAACGTCATCCTTTATGCTTGTAATGAGGTAAGACCATAGTTGACTGTACAAACCATTTAATACAAAAAAATTAATAAATCAATAAATAACAATGTACAAAAAAACGTAGGCTATTCACTGATTGACTCTCACAAAATGATTAAAGCGTTTCTTTTTCTGGCTAGGAAAGTAATGGAACCAAACCTTTTTGTGCAACACAAATAGAAATCTATGTAGCTCTCTTCGAAGCTGTTCATGATTCCACATACTTAAAAAAAGCTCAAATATTGTATGGTAGTAGTCAGCTACTGTAAACTTATGGCAAAAGTAATGAGATTTTTCCAACAGTAAGAATCAATCTATATCCCTGACGGCAGTGCTTTTTTTTCAAACAAAGATTATAACATACGTACTTTCAATAGTACTATTACCTGTTTTAATCATCAGAGTGCAGTTTTTGAATCTGTTGTATGATTTAATCAAGTTTAGGCGATGGGGCTGATTTGTTAAATTTTGGCATCAAGAATAGTGTATATAGAGTGTTACTATGTATTTATTAGGACAGTGTACAAAATCCACTTTTTGGGGTCTATTGATAAAGGTTCGAACTGGCGGTGCTGCTTCAAACTCTAGTCACCCAGACCTTTTAGTCGAGATTTTCTAAGATTTACATCAGTCATGCCAAACAAATACAGGGATAGTTCGTGGAACAGAGGTCCTGGCTACCTTTCCATGCTTTTTCTTTCAAAAGCTTGTTCAGCGACAGAATCTTGACACGAGAGACAAAAAAAAGTCTTGACTGTATTTAAGTGACTATACAGAAAGTAATCTATGTAATGGTACTGTCTGAAGCCACTGAAATAACATTGATTTCTGTTAAAACTTTGTTCCAATATACCTTAAAAGCTTATTTAACATTACTTAATTAATTAACGAAATAAACAACCGAGTACAGAAACGTATTTGATGACTAAACCGCAAATCGCCAACAAGTTTATTTATTTATTTTTAATGAAAGGAATGAATCATATTTTCTTCTGCAACACAGAACCATATCAGTCTTCTTCGAGTTCTTTCTATTTCCAGAGACTTAAAAAAAAAAGCTTCTCAAAAGACGAAAAAAAAAAGACATGCAGATATCTTTAATCTATATGTGTGGGGAGAGGTCAAGTTATCTTCAGTGCACCAGAAGTCTAATCAATTCAGGAAGGGGAAAAATATAACATATACATAAAAATTGTGCCAACATGCAAAATACTGCATTGCGTATATGGAAAGAAATTATAAAAAGATAATTAATCAATGTCATATTGGATCACGAATAAGAAACACGTGCATGTCTTTTTTCTTCTCTCTCTCTCTCTTTTTCTTTTAATTAGAAGAGAAGTCTCATCGGATGCTGAACCATCTGGTTCATAATGTCTGTAAGTACTAAGAACATTGGAAGGAAAGGCACTCTTCGTTAACGCTTTGCTGATAGGAAAGTGTATGTACATTGTATTTGAAAACATATTATTCTATGTCTCAATAACTATACAAACAGAGGCAATTATACAATCTGTAAGGACATTATTTGTACACAAATCGTGATATATATTGTCTCTTTTCTTATTTGTATGACGGAAGGGTGTTGAAATGTTAATGCCACATAATTATGAGAAAGATTGTTTAATAATTAAGGTACAGTGAAATTCAAAATAATTGGCAAATTAAAAAAAGTTTCCAAATCCAGAATCTGCACAATAAATATTTGGCAAACCTGAGCTAATTCACGTGTCAGACGCAACGTATAAAACTTCAATTTAAGATTGAGTATCAAATATAGCCCCACGGTATTGCCACCTTGTGAAAATTATCAGAGTTAGAAAATATATCTATCGGTTAATTTCTAGGAATCTGAGTCTATCTATTACAAGGGACAGTAGAATTTCGCGTCTGGTGATGTGCTTTTTAACTCACGAAATTTGAACATTTTCCTTCCATCCACGAATTCTGAGCTCTCCTCTCCATTCTTATTCATTCATTCACGAAAATAATACCTAAATAATTGTAAAAGAAAATGAAATTCATCTTCAAAAATATATTATCGGACTCGCGTAGCACAGAGAATGTTAGAATGTAGTACACCGGATCCTCCATAGATGGCAGGAAATTAGCGAACATGGTTCGCCATCTAGCGGGAAAAATACATGATCACAAAGGCATTCATTATGTGCCTTAGGCGATATTGGGGATGAAGAGCTTTGTGAAGACATGTGAAATGAGAGTTTAAGAGGTACTTCTCCCAACTAGGAAAATCGTAAAATCTATAGAACTACATAGCCTACAAACATAAAATTTGTTCGAAAATGCATCAGGGATCGTAGCAGCACGCTGAGAATGGTTTGGAGAAATTTGTTTAGGGTGGAGAGAGGGGGCTCAAAAGTTATTGGAAATTATTATCTATCATTTTTAGCTACTCTAGAAATTTACCCTTGAACTCAAGAAATTTCGCCTACTCACGATTTTTTTAATACTTTCCCTCGAGAAATTTGAATACCTTGATTAAAAAAATATACTGTCGGTACCTATTAGGGATAAACATTCGGAAAACTAGGTTCTAAATTTATTTCGGAAACTCAGTTTTTTTGTTTTTAACGCCCCACCCCCCCCCACCCAACGCAATGAAATAGTTTGGTTCCCTTTAGTGACCTTCACTTACGTGGTTGATTGCAATCTGGTGACGATACAGCTTTTGTTTATGGTAATTTTTTAGTATATGCACTCAGACTGTAATGCAAAGTAATGTCGTAATGATAACAGATAAGGATAAACAGACTTCAGATTTCAGTTCAAAAATTTCGATTTTCTTCATCGTTTTCCATCTGGTGGCACAACAATCTTTCGATATGGTACTTGCACTTCTTTTGAATTGGGAATATATCCTACTCGATTTGTTTTTTATTACAGCTTTACGTTTATCTCCGATGCCCGTTAGAACTTGATGCTAAAACGGTATTTTTTTTATTATAAAGGATTTTAGTACTCGTCATCGGGTTCTGCCCTTATTTTTTTACGAAATTGTTATTTTTTTATATTATATAGCGAGAAAAGTGACAAATTTACTAGGTCTGGGCTATATTGCTTTAAATCATCTTTAAGTGAAGCAATAAGTTCGGATACAGATTTACCGGGATGTAGAAAAATGCTCACAAATACTGAGCATAAATATATATATATATATATATATATATATATATATTACGAAGTAAAGCTATTGCATTGTTTCCTCAGACTGTAGCCGTACTTCTTCTTCTTCTTTTTTTTAAGTTTGATATTTCCTATTATCAGAATTAAACCTAGTATGAATTACATGTAGGTTGATCTGTCACTGAAAGAGCGATGACAAACTTGATACATTTTCCCCCAAACTTATATAATTTTCGTTCTAATTCTTATTTCACTATATGTTAATTACTTAAGTAAACAATTTGCTGCCTAATTCGGTACAAAATCCAGCTGCTTGATTCGAAGAGGGAGAGATAGAGAGAAGGAATTAACGGGAAGGAGAAGACAAGAATAAAAATCCGACTCATTCTGCGTTCTCTGTCTATTGATCGTTGTTTTATAGGTGAGTAGGTCGAATGGCGGGAAGCAGGAAGGGAAGACGCACACATTTCCTCATTATTTACGCATGGATGAGCCTGGAAACCATCTCCCTCCCCCTCTGCCTGTTCCACAATAATTACTCTCTTTCTCTTTCTCTGGTCTTTAACTTCACTGCTTTTCTCTCCTTTTTGTTTTCATTTTCGTTCTTTATACGGCAAAGGGCTATAATATAAAATTGTACCTGGGAATCCAGTTCACAGTTTCGTTATTCAACAATGACTTGAAGTAAATAATATTCATTAATAATACGATATTAAATACATTTAGTTAATATTTCAGATTAAGCATTCTCTCTATATATATAACTGAGAGCAAAAACCGCCTAAGTCCAATTTTGGCCGAAACGTGATCAAAGCAGTTATACAGCATTCAGAAGGCCTCACATACTGGTTGCTCGATTCTTGTTGTAGACATGTTAATAATGTAAATAAGTATGTAGTTTGGCCATGAAAGGAAGTTGTTTTCTTGTGTATTTTTCTCGAAAAGAAAGATTTGTGACATACGCGCTTCTTGTTCTGAAGTAGATGGTGCTACAGCCCAAATTGCACTTTGGCATGTCTAACGTCATTCGTTTCATTAGGTCGTGTGTGGTCAGCACAGTTTATCGCTTCTTGTAGCTCCGTGACCGGAGTTCGCTACTTCCGATATCGATAATGGAATACTGGGAATACTGGAAGAAGAATACTGGGACAATACTGCAAGATCCTTTAGATGCGACCGGGAATCGAATCCGAGACAGTTTGCACTGGAAGGAAAACCTTAACCATTCGGAGCTCAGGTTTAACACCACGGCTACTAAAACTTTATTTGTATGTCCCAGCCGGAATGCAAACACGAAACCTTGAGAAACATTGTGTCAGACTAAAAATAATATTACATCCCATAGAAATGATTATAAGAAACAAAGGATTTAGGAAAGGATAAGCCTTATACTGGGATCGAACCCGCGATTCCTACGTAGATCAGAATGCTATATTTGAGTAAGTTGTTTACTAAAAGAAAATGCTTTATTATTAGTATTTCTTAGTTTTTCGTTTCCTTATCTTGACTTTTAGTTTCGTGTTTCTTTTAGCCTGTACAATCATCATCATCATTAGTAGTATTCTGGTTCTTCAAGGCAAGCTAAATTCTCTCCATTTCTCCTGATCTTACACTTCTTTTTTATCTCAACATTACATTAATATTCCTTAATACTGTCAAGGAGTCAAATTTTTCTTCTTCCTTTTCTTCTCTATCTCTCAACCATTCCTTTATTTACCACTCCTAGTAAACAATCCCTGCGCAGCCAATGTCCTAAACAGTTTCTCTTTCTCTTCATTTTGGTCCTCAGTATTGTTAATCTCCCGCCTATTGTCTTCAGTACTTCTTCATTTCGCATCTCCGATATCCAGATTATTTCCTTCAGTCTCCTACATAACTACATTTCAAAGGCTTCTAATTTTCTTCCTTTACTCTTTCGTAGAGTCCACGTTTTAGCTCCATACAATATATAGCGAGAAAAATGACGTCTTTATTGTGTTCGTTTAGTTTAGTTCGATAATCCAAAAGGCTCTTACGACCGAGGTTCTACCCTCATTTCCGCCAACTAATTTAGTTCTTTTTCCTTTCTATAAGTTACCAAAACCGTTTCTTGCTACAGTCTAACTTGTGTGAAAAAACGGGTTAAAAATGGGCCTAAAAGTGTTAAGATATTAATTAGAAGTGAAACAGTATATAAGTAATAAAAAAGGTTACTCTTTTTGAAGTTGGCAACATATGTTTCTGAAATACAAAAGAGGTACACACTTTTTTATTTATCAGTGAAGATATGTTTATGAATCACAAGAATCTATAGAATAAAGGAGAAGTAATCCAAAGTGGTCTTATTACTCAAGATTCAGCAAGGATTTGATCCTAAGACCTTTGTCTTAACAGTCATATACGAGATTCAAGTGAGTGAAGTGTCAGACGTAATGTAATTTCACACGTAATATGCAATCAAAATTTCCTAATAGATATTCCTGTAATATCAATCAGCTGTTTGAGGTAGGCTACTATAAAACAATTAAAAACTGATATTACGCTGAAGTATCAACTCGTCGCAGTGGTTGTAATCGTTACTTGAACCTAGGGGGTACATCAGCTAATTGTGTTGTTTAGGTAATTTCATTTTGATTTTTGTTTATCAACAAATTAACGAAAGAGAAACTCGCTTTTGACCGCAGGTAATAATTAAATAAATACGTAATATGTTAAAAACGGTAGTGCACGGATAAAGATCTTTTACGCTGAAATTAACGTTTATCACAATAGAACAAATAAGGTGGGGTGGCCAGTCCCACGTTCGACCGCTTTTACCTCCTAAAGTGCCAAGGAGTACCAACGACACTCTGGTACTAAATTTAAAATGAGACTGAGTGCACTGCAACTCGGAGCACTAGGCATGGGGCACTGGAAAGAAGTGTCCAGCGTCCTGGCCAGGATTTAAACTCAGGCCTCCCGATTCGTAGTCAGACATGACACCTGAGCTACGGTGACTCCAGTTTTGTAGCGATGAAAGTAAAATTCTTCCTGCTTTTCTATCATCCTGTTTGTTCTTCTGTCATCTGGCTCTCGTTAAATGTTCTCTTCATACACTTTTTGTCATAGAGAAAGATAGATACACACAACTGCTTTAATTTACTAACAAATGTTAGGGGCTGCTGTTGAAATGGTTGAGAGGTTAAACAGGGCGGGCTTTCACGGTTACTTCTCATATTCTTATTGCTTCGTTCAGTATGGAAACTAATACAACTTAGTGGAGATCTTTGGAACTTATTTTGAAGTTAACATTATAGAGTTGTAGACCCTATGCTGTTCGAGGTACAGGCGTTTTTGTGCTTTTAACAGAACAATTTGCAGAAAAAAAAACGTTCACTGAAGGCGACCGTTTCTTTAACAAATTATTTGACAATAACTCACATAAAATGGATTTATGCTATTTTTTTCACCGCATACTCTCTGGAGATTGGAGACTTACTACACTCTCTAGGCGTCTATCCTCTGAAGGACCGCGAGACAGGAAAGATTGAGAAACATTACTTTAGATGCTCATCATTATGGTTTGTTTCTCACTTACTCACAGATAGAAAAATTCACCACGTTTCCTTTGATAATAATTGTTTTGTACTGATTGTGAATTTAATATTTAAGGTTTGTTTTTTTTTTTAATTAAAAAAAATACATGTAGGTCTAGTGTAGGGTACAAAAACAAATGACAAGAGAGAAAATCATGATTGATGAACAGAATGTTAGTACACTGATGGCAGAAAAAAAAACGTATACAGACTGAACAACGCACACGCGAGCTATGAATCGATATATCTGCGCCAGACATCTACAAAGTGATTTCAATCGTTGATAACAAAACACGACCATTCTGAATGACATGAAAGTGTTTTTTTTTCTATTGTTGATAAAGTCTCAATGTTGACCGATAAGTTTTTTTCAGCATTTTTGCATTCCCACGCTTGGAAATTAAGTATTGGAGTAGATTGATGCATAAGACTAACTGTCTCATCTTGTATTTAGTAGATTTAGGTCAAATATTTGCTTAATTTTAAATTTGTGTTTTGTTTATAGCATTTAGATAACATTGGCTTAGGCCGAGATAAGGTTGGTGAAGAGGATGTGGGTAGGAAGTAGGCCGAGACTTAGTTCGAAGGTACCATCCCTGTAGTAGCCTCTTGTGACTGAGGAAAAGCACTGGAGCAACGAAGGGAGCTTAAAGTTTTTTCTTTATTTCTGTGCAGTTTATTTTAAAGGAAGGAATAATTTTGTGTGTGTGTGAATGATAACACTTGCGGACTTTTAGTCAATTCGTCCCGGGCTCGATACACGGTATGGGCACATATGATTTGGAGTCCTAATAAAGCTGTAGGTCCCGTTCTTAGGGAATCGTCTTCATCCGATAAAAGGCAATGGCAAACTTCTATCGCATCATGTTTTGTAGGTACCTTCAGATCACAAACCATCGTCATCATTATAAATAATACACGGACGTTACAGACCCATAGGTCCTGAGCCTGCCCCAACGCCATCTGTCCTCAGTTGGTGGAACTGTGTTCAGCTGAGTGGTCAGTACTGAACGCCATCTGGCCACGAACAGGCATATTAACGGCTTTCTAGACCAAGTGGCCGTCCCGTCTTTATTGACGTGGCTCTCCGGTTTGCCTCACGACGCTGGGAGGACGCCGAAAAGTGGGACTCCAGCCGGGAATTGAACCCGGGATCACGCGAACATGAGTCCAACGCTCTAACCACTAGACTATGGAGTCCCTTTCATCATTATAAATACGTGATGTTTATTACAGGAGTAGAATTACTGCTGTAAGGGACGTATACTCCGATTCAGTGAGGCATTAAAATTTTCAAAAACGGGTAGGTATGCCATTACTGAACCAATATTCATTGTTGATTTAAAAGTGAGATAAAATATCATACAACATGGGACCCATCGAGCATAGATTCACACTAAGAGGCAACATACTCATACTCAAGATGGTAACACTTTTAAAAGCAATTGCATACAACATAACTTGCTCCAGTGTTGTTCAGTTCCTTAAATGTTGTACTTTCAAAATGTCGTCCATTATCTTACAATATGACTCTATAATATAAAATAATACAATTCTGTTCTTTGCATATTTTATACAACTGAACATCGATATTCATTACATCACAATTTTGCCTAGTATCGTTGTCTTTTGCACCAGTAATTATAAGTATAACATTTCATGCTCACTGTCAGTTGTCATCGCCATTTTAAAACGTTCCATTCCACTAAGAACAACACACGCCTACCACAGGTAAACTTTTCTTTACCGGTAGATAGACAACCCAAACAACAGAAGTGGCATGCTGGTTGCATAAAACGAAAGGGTATATCTGTACTTGAGAACTAGAAACGCGTAAATAACACATCTTGTTTTCCAGAAAGCAGAAAAAAAACTACCTCCTTTCATACAGAAACTTAATGGACAAACTACATAACAGACGTACGTATTTACATTATTAACATGTTTAGAATAAGAATCGAGCAGATATAATAAGACCTTCCGAGCGGTGTACAAAACTGCATTTATCTCGTTTTGGCAAAAAATATGGACTTACACGGTTCTAGCTCTCAGGACAGATATTATGTAAATTATTATTGTATGGAATCCCAAAATCAACTTGCAAGTAGAAATTTGGGGAACAAACGTGGTCAATGCTCCTCTGTTGGCGAAACAAAGGACCTTGGTCACCAGTGCGAATAGTCAGGTTTTGAGCTTTCCCCAGGGTGAGAAATCATGGGAAGGAGACAAGGAAATGGTACCAATGAAGTTTTGAAGAGGACGATTGTCCCTCCAAATATTAAACTCCTAAAGTCAAAATCATATTTAATTCATGTCTTCCATTAGGAAGTTCAAGTTTGCCCTTCTCACTACTTCTGGGACGATATTGCACAATCAGTATTGCTACTTGTCTATGCTTGGAAGCTTCATTTCCCTCTTCTTTTTTTTGTGTGTGTTTCAACGTTGATATTCTTGACTTCAGGAAAAAATGTTTTCTGTTCTTCTTTGCAAACTTAGTGGCAGTTAAGGAGTTTTTAAAGTTCGATAAGATACAACATCGAATTGTTCTATTCGAGAAGCAAAATGTGAGAAATCCTAACTTTATTGAACTTTAAGATATAGATTCGTTATCTCCACAATGTACAATTCTTCAGACTTCTAAAAATCTCCCCAGTGATCATTTTCTATGACTCTGAGCGTACACTCAGATCCAAAGAAAATGCCGGATGAAAAAAATATTCTGAGTTCGATAATTGCACAGCTTGGCACACTGAAATAATATAAATTCCAAGCCCAACATATGGAGCATTATTTTCAAATATATATATCTAACATTGATTAGTTAGTGCCATATTATTCAATTTGGCAGTCTTTAAAAAGACGTATCCATGGGCCATGTTCCATGAATATGAGCGTACATAAGTTATTTTCCACTGAGGCGTCTCGTTAATTGACAAGGGATGCTACAAATCGAAACGAACTAGTCGATAATTCTCCCTGAACTGTTATCAACACATGGTCGAGAATTCTTCTGGTTTGGTAACCTTTCCCTCACAAGGGAAGTGCATTGATAGCAGAGTGGTGTGATGGGGCATATGAATGCGCATGCGCAGTTAATTTGTAGCAGAAAAAATCCACAAAGGAAGAAAGACAATCTACAATAGCTTTACCAGACCCTTTACTTTTTTTTCGTGAGTAGTTTTCTTACTATATTGTGTTTGATAACTATTATATAAGGCGTATTGCAATTTTTCAAAGCTGATGTTTTCAAGCGTTACGTAGCACATAGCACTAGTGGTATGATCTCATGCCCGATTAGCTTCGAGAAAGTTTCTGCTGTGTTCATAGCTTGTCTGTTGTGGAGGCGCTTCTGAAAGCTACTATCACATCTAGTGAAAGATCTCGTGAGGCTTCTTCTATCTGTAGTTTCGTGCTCTCTAAAGTGATGTGAAATCAAGAAGGTTGATAACCACTGTTACAAATTAAATTAAATCACTGTCATCAATGTATCTATTTTTTTTCCGCCAAATCAAGCTCTTTCGAACAGTAAGTTGACAAAAATTACTGTGTTTTTGGTACAGGATTTTAGGTACTTCTTACATTTGTCAATAAATATTAGCCATTTCAAGGATATACAGATTAACAACTTTCAATTCTGTACTGCTGGTAACAGTGAGTGGAATACGTTACTAAATGTACCTTCCCAAATGCACATAAAAAAGAAAGAATTAACTCTTTTTTTTTCTCTCTCTCTCTACTTTTATGACAAACGAATAACACACACACAAACGCACAGTGGGAACAAATAAAAAAAGGGTAACATGGATATTGAAAAAGAACACTACATATTTCATTTAGTGTAACAAGCACGAAAGAACTTTCTGAAAATGCTAAACGGTCTGGCACTAGTGAAAAATAAAAGTGATATTACACCATACACGGCTTTGGTCCATAAATAATGAGATAAATGAGGTACATGACAGAAAGAAGATATAAAATGTACTCAGAAAATAATAATAAAAAAAAATCTTTATACAATCGTGTGAGGATTCCCAGATTTCAAGGCGTGAGTACGAAGAAAAGCACATTAATATTGAAGAAGCTTCCATACAAACAAAAGGTAATGAATGACATGTAAAAATTGAGCAGAGGCAAATCAACTTTATAACCCTCAAGTCGCGTACTTTAGCTTGGACTGTGCCATAATATTAATACATCGATATGACAATAGATATTTTTATGTCAAACTATTGATATCGTAAAATATATACCTTTAATACTAATATTCCACGCGATATCTATATTAAATTTTTCTTGTGTTGTATCATAATACCGATACAACGACATTGAAATCGATATATTTATAGATATCCAAATATTTATTTTGTAATAATTGACATCCATATTACGATATCAATATCTCCATTGAGTAAATACGTTCGTATTTATTCAATGATGTCTCATACCAATATTAGATGCAATAT
>JAGDQP010025782.1:0-26564 GCA_022664845.1 Lepisma saccharinum
CTTGGCTTCAATATTACAAGCACTGCGTCGCTTCTACTGGCCAATCCAAGGAATTTATTGTGAAAAAAAAACACACATTCATATGACTTATCCATTTCCTACTTTGAATGGCCACTTCACACTCGCACCACTTAAAACGCCATTTTGCCTCCTCTACCACTTTCCATTCTTTAGGACATTCGAATATTGCGTACAGAACAGACCCAGTCACGTTTTACCCCCCACCCACCCCCAAATTCTTCAGACAACACACTTTTGGCATCGAATTACAATGACTTCTTTGAGAAACGGAGACAGCAACATATGTGTTTCACTCCTTTGCTTCCAAGCATCAATCTCTGCGTTCATTTGTCTCGTCACACGATTCTCATATGTATAAGAATAAATAAGATTCTCATATGAATAAGAATTTATATTTTTAAGACACCACTTCGATTTTTTTCTGAAGAAACGATGTGGAATATGATAATTATCGACTATAACATATTGTAACACGTGGAATATGCTAATCATCGGTTCAAAACACACCTAACAGTAAATATAAAGTCATGTAGCACAATTTCAAAGACAATTAATTATCTTCAAACTGAATATTCACTATCAGTTCTGGAAAAAGTAGTCCTCTATTAGAAGTTCCCTACAAAATGATCTAGTAAGTCCTGTATACGATCACTGAACTCATTAGTGATTGCTTTCTTGTGAAGCGTGTTTTTCAGTATCGTATTTATGTGAGATATACGTTTATACTTACTTTCAGATCCTTTGTTTTCTAACACTAACTATTATATTGCTACGCGCATCCTTTCAATCCTAAATACAAAACCGTGTAACAAAAAGTTTCCGGACTAGCTCTGTTGACAAAAAAGTACAGTCGTTACCAAAGTCTGAACACCATCGGATTCGAAATGGTCACCTTGCGCAGCTTTACACCAGGCCTAGCGTTCCTACCACTGCTGGAATGCGGCCTCGAAGTCATATTGTGTCAGGGAGTACATAACCTTTAGTGATTTGCGCTGGATCTCGACAACGGTGTGAAAACTGCAACCTATAAGTTGCAGCTTCGTCTCCGGGAAAAAGAAGAAGTCCGCAGGAGCTAAATCTGGCGAGTAGGGTGGGTGTGGAAGCGATAACATGTGGCTGGCGAGAAACTGACAAACAAGGAGTGCTCAGTAACAGGGTGCACTGTCGTGGTGAAGAACGCTTTCACAGAATGTCCTCCCCCAAACGGAGTAGAATGTCACAGTAAAATTCTCTGCTGACAGTCTGGAACAGGGGGAGGAATTCGCGATGAACAATGCCGCAGATGTAGAAAAATACGATGAGCATGGTCTTCATTGTGCTGCGGCTCATTCTCGCCTTCTTCGGACGTGGAGATGATGGCCTCTTCCATTGTGACGACTGTCGCTTTGTCTCAGTCTTACTCCCAGACGCAAGACTCGTCACCGGCGATGATCCTGGACGTTAAAATTGGGTCATCTCCGGCACGCTCACGAAGATCTTGGCATACTGCGACGCGATGTTCCTTCTGCTCAGGGTTCAGCAGTCGCCAGACGAACTTGGCAGCGACACGCCGAATGTTCAATTCCGACGTTAGGATTGTCTGCACTGACCCGTACGATATATGAACAATGTCGTTGATCGTTTTCCGACGATCCGCATGCACAAGTTCCCGAATTCATTGCACATTTTCGGGAGTGATGCCCATGACCTTCCAGATTGCTCGTGGGCTACAAGAGAGTTTCGTCTTTTTTTGAAGCGCCTGTGCCACTCGTAACATTGCGTACAACTCATTGTCCCATCGCCGTAAGCTTGGCGAAGTATGTTCAATGTCACTGTGGCCAATTTGCCCAGTTTGACGCAACATTTCACGTTGGCTTGATGTTTCCCCTTTCTGCCTATGATGTAATCACAGACCACCACACACACGTCATAACAAAAGCACCACTATAACAAGTCCCGATGTTAACACAGCAATGTCACTTTGCACACTATCTTATCAAGATCGCAGCTCTCTCGCGATGTGAACGCAATCCTGTGAAGCGATCTGTTGGCGCGCTACAGAGCTAGTCCGGCAATTTTTGAAAGAGCCTTGTAATCATCGTAAGATTAGAACGGTGACGATCTTCTCACCAATCACACCTAGTTTCTTCTGAAAGATCACTTCTTACCAATATCGTTGGATGTTAACGAACGAAAAAGAAACAAAAAAAACTTATAAACGATCGATGTGGTGTTCGCAGAATTTAAAAGTTAACAGCTTATTGAAATGGGACGGACATAACTCGTAACTATTGGTTTGGTGCAATTCAAGTGTCCGCTGGCATTACGGTGGAAACACCCTTCACACCACAAGGGGGCACGTGTGCTACATCACAAATTCACTACATGTCTACAGTGCTATCTCGTTAGTCAATATGTATAACGCTGTTGAAGAATGCTGTGTCAAGGCTAACCACAAGAACAAAGATCTGCGAGTGCTTTCCCTATATGAGTTCAACTCGGATATTATGCACACTCGTAGTGAATAATTTAACATTGCATATGGAGCAGATACAACTAATAAATGCACCATACGGCAGTGACCGACCGACAGCAGTTTCATATGAGCTCCTCAAGAATACTACAGCAGTGTTCGTGCTATTGCAGAAAGCTTGCGATACTCAGCACCACTGTTCGAAATTACAACTTCGGATTGGCACGTCTGATGAAAAATGGATATTGTATGACAATCGTAAACAATAGGTGGAAAGGGATCAACATAAAGGGCCCAAAACCACCCCTCCATCCACAGATGTTGCTGCTTTTCTAGTAGTCTACTGGAGTGATTCGTTAGTCTTCCTTCGCCGTGGCGAGACTATCACTGCGGATCGTTATAGTGCTGAACCACATGAAATGAACACACGACTACCCCTCAGGCATCCAGCAATGGTCAACAGACATGGTATCCTTCTGTTTCACGATAATGCACGCTCACACGTCGCAAAAAACTGTGCAGATTCTATATCAGACTGCGCATTCTATGCCCTTCCTCACCCACCATATTACTCACTGATTACAACCTCTTTCACTATCTTGACCACTTTTTAGCCAAACAAAATTTCGATGACAGGGAGGTCCTACATGCGGCTGGAAACTTCTTCGCAACACAGAATCCAGAGCTATTTTTTCGTGTCGCTGGCAGTGCGATGACAAAGGAGTATGATGGACCCAAATGCTGATTTCGAATACTTAGAAGTCGAGTATAAATTAATCACCATCTTCACATCATACCATCCACTATTGACTGTTCCGACACTAAAGCAATCAACATTTGCTAAAAATATACTTACTCTAATATCTGATAGACTAATACCATTTTGCCTGGATTAGTGTCTGTGTCCTTTGGAAAAGGCTTTCCAACAATTTGCGGGAACATCATGTGGAACTCGGCCCCATTCTAAAGCAATATTTAGCTCACCAAAGATGGACGCGTTGCTTTCGATCTCAACCGACGTTTCAAACTCATCCCGTGTTCGGCGATTCCAGATGATCACGACTGAGCGGGCCAAAGGAATTGACAATATCCATCTCTTTGTATCATTCCGTTAAGAGTTGCAGCTTTAGTAATAACGATCCATAAAACCGTCAAGTGTAGAAAGCATCTGAATGCCCAAAGTCCAGTTCACAACACGCACTTCGCGCTACATCAAAAGTGAGCGGATTAAATGAAAATACAGTTCTTTTCGTAGAGTAGTATCGTGTTTACTGAGCGGCCGTAGTTCAATTGGTATAGTGCTGTTTCATATTCGGGAGGTTCTGGGTTCAATCCGAAGTGCTGATCAACATGACTGCGTCTTTCCTCCGGCACACCAGACAATACCAGGATGGTACCTTCAACTTGGGCCCTGAGCGACTATTTCCCCATATCTTTTCCCTTACCCTATTCCGGCCAGACATAGATGCCTAAAAGTCATACATCAATTCAATTCGTACAGTATTGGTATTCTGGCACTTTTCATGCATGATCTGCTCCGACTGTATCATGTTTCTGTATGCTATCCACTGTTCTGTTCATCTTCCATACCTGTCAGTCAGTTTCGAAGGCACGTGTCCATTTCATTATCACATCTCCAACCGATGATTTTGGATGCTCCAGTCGAGAACACACACAACGCATGGATATAGCACTTAAGTTCCTAATAACACCTTTCTTCTATTCACAAAGTTCACGCTGTGTTCCCAAGCCACTTTTATTTGAATGTTACGATAGGTCGCTGTATTCAGATTCTTGAATGTTTCTACTGCGAATGTTTACAGAGGGGCCGGATAATTCATAGTATGTACTGTACATAGAAAACAAGCTAATAACCAACTACCAATAGTGATAATTCCTTTACTTGTTGTATATCTACCTTATTTCAAGTAAATAGCTAACACCAATGAAAAATATAAACTTTTAGTACTACTATGTTCCGTAAATACAGCATTTCCATCATGTTCTGTCAAAATTTATGAATTCGATTTTCGCGCACTGAAAAATTTCTACCTAAAACAGCGACGATGCAGATGATACCGGTGATATTGTTTTTTAGTGCATAAACATACATAATATTCAAAACTCACTCGTAGGATCAGCATCAGCTTAAATATTCCCTTTTCATCAGACGCTACATGGTCGAGTACGTTACACCTATATACATTATTCTTGTTAAGTCTCATGAGGTTCTCACTAAAATGCAGCTGTGTTGTAATGCAGTACTATAAATATTAGAAAATGTTACCTTTGCTTTGAAATAATGTTCCTTAAACAAAAAAGCTTGTGACCAGATTTAATGATGACATAAAAATGCACCAAATCTTTAACGGCTTCGAATGGTTAAGAGATATCACTACACCGAATTTCCTTGAGTCTTAGTAAGTGCGTCAGAACTGCTATTATATCACGAACCTGTAATTACCTTCATAATATTACTAAAAAATACCTGTGAAAATATACCCATATATATATACGGTCAGTTTACAGTGTATCTCTCATTTTGTCTTCAGTTATGATTGACATACAAATGATAACAGATTGACATTCGAACATTCTTTACGCTTTCTATCACTATCTCTTTAGCGATCACATCTTAATTTCAAAGAAGCATAATATAATGTCTCGTCAACTCTTTTTTTCTTCTTAACGGCTTTGTTTCTCTTGTGTCTAGATTTTTTTTTAAATACGAGATCCTAGCTGATCTCTCTTTTCATATTATGTAAGTACCCTTTCTCTTCTCACATTCGCTATATACAACATTAGAAGCGAATCTTAAAGAGAGAGAAAAAACTAAACAGAATGTTACTTGTAAGATTGTTCAGAAGTCAGAACTCTTTCAACATATATGGAGTAACTGTGAAAAATAATAATGAATATTTTCGATGATTAAGCAGAAATACAATCTGAAAATTACCAATACACAATAACCAAAACCAGCAATCTACTTTCAAAGGATTTTAAAGATACGCAAGCACAGAGAATGGGCTACATCACAAAAAAATAAATTGTAACCTACATATACAAAAGCATATGTATACTTGCTATGGGAGATGTCAGTACGAGTAGTTCGAGAAGTCTTTTTTATGGAGTTAGTGAAATATGTAATACAAAAGTTTCTTGTTACAGCTGTAATGCCTTAAAATAAGCAGAACAGTGAATTCCATTGATTTTGTATAATTTATTTATTTCAATAATACGCACTGAAACGCAGTTACGAGTTTGTCAACAAATTGACGGCATAATCGAAATTTTCCACTTCTACAATCTCATCATTATTTTTGCATAACATTCCATAGAATGTTGTTATATCTTCAGAAAAAAATGTGAATAAAGTGAAAAATCTACGGAACAATGGAAATTCTTAGCTTCTATGAGGACTGCATTACATCTTCAATGTTATAAAGTAACACATCTGCACCAACATGTAACGTAAATGCTACACCACACGTACAGGACGAGTAATTAAAAGGTACTTTATGATGAGCGATCATTTCTAACTTAACAATGATAGATCTGACATGAAACCCATATGTAAGTTCGCATACATTAGTACAAGATTTTCTGTTGGTCTGCATAATCATAGTTATGATGATCTTCATACTTATCATATTGATGATCCCTTATTTTAATGAAACGTCTTACAACACTAGTGTATAACTTCAAGACGATGATTAACAAGATTTTAATATAAATGAAATAGTAATATGAAGCCAATGATTCTAAAGATTGCCTCAATCACAACATATAAATACTAATACAAATCGCCACAGAATTCAGTGATAATACTTAACGAGCACACATGAAACCTGCCAAAAATATTTTTGTGTATGTATAAAGACAATATAAAATTAGCAACAAGCACATCGCACCGGAGACTGAATGATAAAAAGTAAGTATTATCAAAAACAGGATCCCTTCTCTTAATTTTTTCCCTCTAAATGTGTAGTTTATATGAAGTGAAATTAAGAAAAGTAGATTATCTCGATGAGTTTTATAAGAAACTACGGAACACACTACTTTTCGAAGACAATCGAGAGCTACTGTGAAAATAATCACTTAAATGCTAGAAGCAAGAAACAAACGATATAATAAGTTGAACAGCACAATCGAAAGAAAACAAATACACCTGCTGTCAAATCTCCTGAATAACTTTGATGTCTTGTGTGGATGATTGACTGTACTTAAATGAAATCGCTATTCACAGAAAACATACAAATGTTTAAGGAACTTTGTGACGATCATTTTCTATGTCTACGAGTACCTATTGAATTCTAATCCATCAATAGCTGAAAATAAAATATGCTCTGGCAGAGTACACATAACGCAATAAGAAATAAAACTGAAGGCACATGCTAAATATAAAGTTCGCCCAAAGGTAAGCAGTTTCAACGAGGCCACAACTTATTTAACGGGACTACCTGTTAGCTAGATAATGCGAAAAACACCAACTACAGAATATACTCGGACACACCAATCACAAAATACGTTCGCAGAGGACAGATTTATTGCACAAGAACATGGCAGTAAAAGGATCTTTAAAAAAATCTTCCTCTTTAACTGAATTCGACGATAAATTAATGATGACCCTGAAGACCATAAAGATGTTGAGACACACTTCCACAATGTAAGTCCAATCAGTACTGGCTGAGACTAGGTGATCAAAAGTTTATAACTTGGACATTTTCCTCAACAAAGAAATCGTAAATACTTCGTACGATCTATTTAAATCGTTTAGGCATGACAGTGAGCTGAGACCCGATACCCTGCTGTTCAATTTTGCTCATTCTGTAGCAATCCTGTTGGAACTCTTTGACCCATCAAATTGAATTCTCTGTTTCACTTTTTTTTTTTTTTCTGGACAAATTTCGTACATCTGCAGCTAGTAATCTTGGATTAACAACTTTACATTTCGCATGACTTCCTATATGCTACATTACATTACACACCACATACCAAAGACAATGAAACATACACTGTAATTGGCCACATGGGAATTCCATTCACATGTATTCATTTCCTGAAATAAAAAAATAAATAAAAAATAAAACTATACGCTTAAGAACTTTCAAACACGAATGATGACCATTCTCTTATTACTAACGCTGCTTCGTTGAACTGCAGTTAGCTGTCTTCATCCATTGAACTTGGCACTTACTTGCTATTCTTACTATACCTGTTAAAATTTTGTTGGACACACGGTTTCCTCGGTGCACTACGTATAATTTTCTTCGGTTTCAGTTCCTCGATATTTTCTGGTTCTTCTGTCATTCGCCTCTTCACAGCTTTCTAGTTTTTCCAAAAAAGAAAAACAGTAATTCGGTAAATAAACTGAAAATGTAATTAGAAAATCACGCTTCTAAGCATGTGTATAAGTAACTTATAGTTTCACAAACCTAGCTTAAAATGATCTACTTGAAATATACGGTCGTCCAAAAGAAATATAGATAGAACATTGTCTATACTTATTGCACCTTGTACGTTGTCCTTACAGAAAATTTTCCTCATCACAGAAATTAATTAAGGATTTCAACGACAAAGAAAACACTCATTTTTAAATATCAAATTTCAATTCTAAAGTATCTATGAATCCAAGATCCAGCACGGTGGCTTTGTAAAAGCGGGCTGTCTCAAAATCAGGAATTTTCGAGTTTGAATCTCGAAACTGACCAATCTGAGGTTTTGCTGATTTTCTTAAGTCACACTAGGGCCTTGAAGTAATAAGTAAGATTTGCTACCTCAGATTGCAACACGAATAAAAGGGACTTCCACGTATAATATGAGTTAGTGTAGATATTTTCCAAAGAAATGTGATTCATAGGCAAATGAATGAAAATGTTATTGCAACGTAACAGTCGAAAATGTTGATATCGGAACACTGTATACTCTAGTGGTTTTTCACTCATCGTTAGCATGAAACAGAGGAATTTAGGAGAATTAATCAAGATTCATACAAGTTCAGCCTTTTTTTTAATTGGAAACTGCCATTCTGAATGAACTACGAATAAAAAGTCTTGTCAAATTTTGAAAAATAAAGCAAATTAGAATAAAAATACTATTATATAAATATCAAACAAGTAGAAGCTGTTGTATAGAAGTGGCATTCCGAATAAATACTAAAGTACTCTTTACGGTAACATAAATTGGATAAATTAACGACGAAAAATTGACAATTGCCGTGACCGGGACGCGAACCCAGATCTCCTAGTTGCTGGTTGTGTACGCTATCCAATAAATCATCACTTCATGGAAAATTCTCTGTGTATATAGAATGTTTCTCAGACCTCGATACTCTGCCAGATTCTCATTGCTAGCTATGAGACACAGGAACTCTACTAGTCTGAGGTTTTTGGTTGAGGAATCTTCCGCAATAGGGCAGTGTGAAAGAATAGATGTTATTGCATTTGTTTCACGAGAGAACTGTGTGTAAATAACACAAAAAATCTTCAAGGAAAAAATAAAAGAAGTGTCCTGGGCGGGAATCGAACCCGACATCATGGCCAGCGATCCGATGCTCTGCTGCCTACGCTAAGGTGGCAACTGCCAGTCAACGCTTGGGAAAGTTTCTTATCAAATACTTCATCATTAAGTACTTGAGCACAAGGTCAACGGATGGCACTGTGGTCGAGTGACGTTAGTTCCATGTTCATTTACTATACCGAATCCCTCTAAAAGGAACACACAACAATCGTGATTATGCGAGCGTACAAATACACATGCATACCATACCAATGTCATTCCTTCACCATGGATCACTAAACTATTTCATATTACACACTGAAGCCCTTTGTATTCGTGTGGACCTGACTAGCAATAACACCAATTTACTCTTACCAGAGCTTAAAAGAAAAAAAAAACCTTCATGTATGTACATCATTATTTTGAAAACAGTGATCTGACTGAGATCCCAAGTTGAAACTTCGCACAGAGCTTTTTGAAATATGGACAAATCAATTAAAATATATATTGTACCCAGATCAATTTTTTATTGTACCAAACTTATTTTCAACAGAAGACACCATTTTCAAAATCCCTTTCCCATAAGTACTTGCGCACGCGCAAGACGCCGTCAATTGTTTTTGGTGTGGTCGTCCGCCATGTTGTTTTTCTATCACTAAGATGTGAACGTGTGTTAAACGAACTTCTTTATTGTCTACTCTACTGATGACGCTTGTATACGAAAATTCTAAGTGACTTTACAGTGTTGTGTGTGTACTAGTGTACGTGATTCTCGTCAAGATATTACATAAGTACCAATCCTCTCCTTTCTATTATTAGAATTTCACCTATTATATTGCCTATCCGGCCTTCTCCTACTATATGTACTTTATAAATATATAATCATATAATTTTTTAGATATCGATTTTCAAAATTCAAACCAGAGCCGAAAAAGCGTTCATGCATGCACAATATAATTTTGAAAACAGTGATCCCATTGAGGTCACAAGTTGAAACTTTGTACAGAGCTTTTTGAAATATAGACAAATCAATACAATTTAAAATAATAATAAATAAATAAATCATACAGTTTTTGAGATAACTCAAACATGGGATGAGGTAAATATCTAAGATTTTATATTTGAACTAGGCATTAACTATAAAAAAGTGTATCAAATTTTAACAAAATTGGAAAATGTAAGGTAATTTTTTCTAAAAAAAAAAAAATAAATAAATAAATGTATCACTTGATATTGAAGTGGTCTAAAAGATTGACCCGAAAGTAAAATTGGTAAATGGAATCCAGAAATCTTGAAAAACATTTTTTTTTGACAAATTGAGAAACCTTTGTACTGAAGCTACGAGTTTCGTTTACCGTTCTCGAAAAATTAAGTCGAGAATAGGATTTTTCGCAGTCATAGATTACGATTTCACGCGTGCCTCGAAAAATCAAAATACAGTTTAACAAACTGGCGACTAAAAGAAGTGGGTATTATTTTTCTGGTGCGCTAAATTTAAGTCTCATATCCGCATCTTTGATTTCACCTGCAGGGAACACAGACAAGGGCCATATTTACAAACGGTTTTATTCCCTCCACTTTTTAACCTACCTTTGGTCACCTGAAGAAGCCAATACACTGGTTGGCGAAACTTGTTGAGTTTTTAATCGCCGTTTTGTCAGACGATTCGATGGCAGCGTGAATAGTGTACTATTTTGAAGGCAAGCTTATAACCTAAATGTATCCACAAAACAATGGAAAAATATCTCAAATTATTGGCCCCAACACAAAAATCTACTTTTGTGTGTGTAAATAAGAAGTAAAATAATAAATCGTGACCCGAGCACCCACCGCCACCTTCTACAGTTTGTGACTGGCGGCTGACCTGCTCTCGATTGAAACCACAAACAGTATATAATCAGAAGAAAATGAAAATAGTAAAAGTGAATGTGGATAGACTATATTTTTAAGTTAATATCCATTTATGGGTGAGACAATCGAGTTATGGCCTAAATCTGGCACATATCTAAGGGAATACGTCCTCGGCAACCGGGTCACGGAATGGGAAAATAGAGGCTTGGACCTTTGTCTAGGTACCAAAAACTCTATTCGCCTGGTGAAAAATGGAAACCTTACAAAATATAGATCAGTACGCCGGCAACAAGATTCGAACCTGTGGGTGCCCAGTGCTGAACCAAAGTCCGCAACTGTAACCACCACGAGGACTGGATGGAAGAAGATATTATTCAAACAACAAATCATCACACATTTATGGAAGATAACAGTGTCCATTCTGGAATTTACAAGGAGGAGGTAAATGTTCGGTTTCAGGAATAGACCGTTGATCATGAAACGAGCACGCTCAAGATGAGCCTGATAACAAACTGAGAAGACATACACATACAATAAGACAGTATAGCACAAGCTACTGCAGGTCACTTGAGATAAAGGAAGACTGAAGTTGATCAATACAGGAAAGAATGAGAAAACGTAGAATGGATATATATCTGACAATATAATCAATGAGTGAGGAAAGGACCCTGAAATGCGCAATAAGGTTTACAAAAAACTTTTAAGACAAGAAAGAAAGAGGGAGGCACAGATTCTTAAGTTTCAAAAAAAAAAAAAACATTGAAGTAAACATGATGTCCACAGAGCAGTATCAAAGAAATTCCTTTACTTTTCCCGGTTTTCGACACTAAAATTACATTTTTCCAAATTGTTGCAGACATATTAAGGGAAAAGATAGAAAAATAAGCTTAATTTTACCTTTCACATGCAACTGCAGGGTCAATATATAAAATAGCTTTTTAGGTTAAGTAAGGGGTGACCGACTGTTTGTAGCTTACTAATTTCTGCAAGCATGGGCAACACACCCTTCTCTGCTCCGATGTAACACGGAAAAATCCTAAAATTCCCTGACTTTTTTCTGATTGATAGAAAAACCCCTGACTTTTTCATTATTTTCCCTCACTAACTCAATTCCCTGACTTTTCTAGGTTTTCCCAGTTTTCCAGAACGCTTGACACCTTGGTTGGTAAAATTACCTTAAATAACAATGTCTCGTTTTTGTAAATGCTGGGAATGAATTATGCTTGATATGTGTATGCGTGATTCTTTCTCAGACCGGTATAAGAATAACTTGTCTATAAGAATACCGGAACCCATCCTAAACGGTGTAATGGTATACGCTCAGTGAAGAGCTGGCTTTTATGAAGAACTATAACACCTTTTTACTTCTATGTGGGTCCTTTCGAAGGAAAAGGAATGTGTTTACCAAATCTGCAGATCACACTTGTGCCCTTTGCTTCTCCACTCAACGAAGTCGGGCATGCAACAGAAGTGAGTTTGGCTGTGGTCACAAGCAACATATAACTTCATCTCGTAATACTGACAGCGTCAAATCTGGAGACCTCAGTAGCTCAACATATACAATATGATCATTTCAATAGGAAGATACAAACCAAAGAAGAGCTACTTACAGTTTAATGACAACCAGGTGGAAACATTTCGCAACATGCTTGGTCATATCAGAGGAGTGAAAAAAGAATAGAGTGGTGGAAAGAGTTGCGACGTTGTCAACTGTAGCTATATATATATAATGATCTTTTATTTCAATATTTATTTATTTATGAAAGGTAATATTTTAATAGAGAGGAAAGTAATTCCACTCACGTCGTTCCTGAAGAAATTCAAGTGCACTAATTCACAATAATGTCACTAGATATGTTGAGGTAGTTCATCAACTTCAGTAGTTTTATAGAAGAAGGTATTACGGTCACATGCTTACAAGGAACACTTCCCGTAAGAGGGAGCCCGATTTTGATGAAGCTTAGTATACAGGTACAGTACATTCACAGACAAAATTATAGGTGCAACGGTATATCGATAACGATACAATGACCCAAAAAAGAGCCATAGATAGCACGTAAACCAAACGAAAACAGTTTTCTTTTACGAAGGAATAAATATATCGAAATTATATGGATGTGAATGGATAAAATGTGTTACCTGCGAAAGGGTACGATATCAATTACAGCAATTTTGAAAGCGGCCAATTTAAGTCGTCTTCGACATTTTTAAATGTGTCATGTAATATACCCATCTGTACTGGAAAGTTTCCAGAAATCCATTACTGAAGTTAGTTTTGCCCTAACTTTTTTCCTGTGAAGATATATATGTGAAATTAGCATGTAGTTGTACTGCTCAAACGTATGAAAGAAGGAAATTTAAAATGACAACCATGATGAAAGTAGATAACATACAGATAATTCTTCCAGTACTTGTTTCAAAAGAAATGGTTTCGATTCGTTGTTTCACTTATTTCCTACGCTTATGGCTTTCATTCGTGTATTTCGAACATTCTCCACGCCAATTCACAAGAAAAAAGTTAGGGAAAAACTAACTTCAGCAATGGATTGATGGAAACCTTCCAGTAAAAACTGGTATAACACATGACCCAGTTCTCATCTACAAATGCCGAAGAAGATTCAAAATGGCGGTCACTGATATCGTACCCTCCCGTAAGTAGCACATTCTATCTTGCATCTATTTACGGACATATAATTTCGATATCACTATTCCTTGAAAATAAAACGTTTCTCGTCACCTTCTATTTGATCTACTTGTTATCAACTGTTTACCGTTTTTGGGTCATCCTGTCTTTATTTGTTTACTGTTGCAGTAACGATTTTCGCTGTGGTTCTTCTAGGTACTGTGCCTACATCTCAAGTTTCACCAAAATCGGGCTCCCTCTCAAGGGAAGTGTTCCTTGGAAGAGGACGACGAATCAAACCTCCTTCCTCTGATTCCTCCTCCTCTTAGCAGCGGTTCTACATGTAACTATGGTATCTTTTTTCTATAAAACTACTGAAGATGAGGACCTACCTTCAAATATTAGTGATTTTTTGTGTGAACCAGTCTACACGTCAATTCCATCAGCAAGCAAGTAAGTACAACTCGGTTTCTCTCTATTCAAACACTACATAAATATCAAAGTAAACAACTCACCTTTTTTGATTTCGGTTTCTTAAACATCTTCAAGGGTATTATGTTGAAGTCCAATTTTCCATCATCAACGTACCCAGCTTCTCTGATACCTTGTTTCAAAATTTTCTTGCAATAAGCATAGTCGGGTTCCGCTTCAAAACTTAAGCTTGCAATATACCTCAGGTACTTTTCGAGCACAACTGAAAGAGAAGTTCATAGAATAAATGAATTACTGACAATACTTTGAACGCAATAACACTTCAGTTCTAAAACAAATTATCACTGAATCCTGGCTATAGAATCAATGCCTACAACCTACATAAAATTCAATCACATATTAAGTAAATAACACCTACAATTTTATCCCTAAAGCCATGTCTTGTAATTTTTCATTCTATAGATTGGTGACATACTCTATTCTCTTCTAATATACATATATAACTAAGACAAGGGAAATTGGAAGGGTAATTTAAGATAAAGAAAAAAGGGCCGGAATTATTTCTTACAGCTTGTTTGTTCCTGACGAGAACACACAAACACACAATAATTTCACAGAAGTTTCTTCAATATTTCCAACTCATAATTAGTTCGTAGTCATGAGAGTAGTAACTACGAGAACATGCATATTAAACAAAAGCTAGTCTTTTATTTTAAATTTACCTTATATAATAGACCAAATTTGAATACACAGGAAAGGAATTGTACTTACGTTGTATTCTAAGGGAATTCTTTTTGTTTGTGAGCGTGTGTGTGTTGTCCCTCTACTAGCTAGATGAATAACTTATGTTCGAAAATACGTAAGTGGTCTACTTTTTGTGTGTTTTAAAGTGACTTCTACTAGAACTACCATGTGCTAGTATTTCCATTTTTATTGTCCCTAGTTTTTTCAACTACAGAGCTTTAACAATTTTTACAACAACTGAAATTACACGGAAATGGTAGATACAGACTCACCGCACAAATTCAAAGGCGAGAAAACTCCACCCCTATATTACATACACAGTCCGACAAGTAAGTAATGAGACTGATTTTATTCTGACAAAACAGAGAATGCAAAATAGAAACCAATATGTGAGTTCGAGAGAGTAATCCTTCATCTACGACCTGGCAACACCGCATGGTCCCGCGTGAAGCACAACGGGAAATATGACGTCAGTACCAGCAGTAAGTGAAAGGCCTTTGTCACGCCAGCGTCATGGAGCAGAGGGCGAATATCAAGTTCTGTTTCAAAATCGGGAAAAGTGGCACAGAAACTGTTGAGTTGATGCGGAGAGTGTATGGTGATACTTGTTTGTCTCATGCACAGATATTTAGATGGTATGAACGTTTTAAAAGTGGTGTGGAATCGATTGATGATGAACCTCGGCCGGGTCGTCCAATTTCTGTTCGTAACGAGGAACTGATTGAAAAGGTCCGTGAACGTGTGCAAGAAGATCGTTGTGTGACTGAGAATGATGGAAGGTGACTTTGGTGTTAACAGGGAGACAATTCGTAAGATCTTAGTGGAAGATTTAGGCAAGAAGAAGGTCGCAGCGCGGTTTGTGCCACACTCATTATCTGATGAACAGAAACAAGCGCGTGTTGATTACGCCCGTGACATCATTGCAACTGCCCGTAGGAAGAAAAATTTCCTTCTGTCCATTGTTGCAGAAGATGAATGTTGGTGTTTTCGTTATGATCCAGCTACTAAACGTCAGAGTGCCGAATGGAAGTCTGCAGATTCTCCAAAAGGAAAGAAACTTCGTCTCCAAAAGTCAAAAGTGAAGACAATGCTCATTTGTTTCTACGACAGTAAGGGTATCATTCATCATGAATTTGTACCAGAAGGTCACACAGTTAATGCTCAGTTTTATTTAGGTGTTTTGGAGCGTTTGTTGAAGAGAATACGTCGTGTTCGGCCTGAATACTCAACCCCAGGTAGCTAGTTCCTTCTCCATGACAACGCTCCAGCTCACCGAGCAGTACTGTTGCGGAATATTTGGCCACAAAACAAGTGTGTGTGCTGAATCATCCCCCCCTACTCACCAGATATGTCCCCCTGTGACTATTTCCTGTTCCCTAAGCTGAAGTTGCCATTGAAAGGACGACTTTTCGACAGGGTTGAAGACATCCAAGCAGCTGTGACAGAGGCATTACGGGCCATACCACAAACTGAGTTGCAGAAGTCATTCCACTCCTTGTGTGATCGTGCCACTCGTTGTATTGATGCAGGAGGGATGTACTTCGAATAATAAACAGGTATTATTCAATTACTTTTGTTTGTTTCGTCAGAATAAAATCAGTCTCATTACTTAATTGTCGGACTGTGTATAATTCACTAAAACATTATTTTAAAAGCCCAACTGTAATTAAATCCTAATCGACGATTTACAATGTTCGTGTATTTTTAATTAATCTGTTCTGAGCCTTAGATGCCTAAAGGCCATAATTACGTACATTGTTGAATATCTAAGAATGATACAAAAACTGCTTTCTTTTCACTCATTGTTCTATTTTCCTCTTAAAGTAACTTATTTTAAAATATTGTATACTCACATATGATGTAGTCTTCTAATTGAGATGATTATTTTTACTACGTACAATAAGCACTTTTCGATCTCACACCTGAGATCATCATAGGGTGTTTGAAAACTTTTGTAAAAATGTGTGTATGTAAACCATGTATTTGTTTACTATGTACATACACACATAGTTTAACAAATCTGCCATACACCTGACGATGATCTGAGGTGTGAGATCGAAAATAGTAGAAGTCATCACCTCAATTAGACAACTACACTGTATGTTTGGAATATTTTAAAATTTTAATTCTCCGTGTGCAGAAAAACAGTTCCGATTTACAAAACAAAACAACAAAAAAAAAAAAACGATGAATTTGAGCGTAATAATTACAACGGGATTTCTTAACCCCTACCTGTTACGAAGTGTTAAGTAATATTCAACTAACACGCCTCAGTGTATACGTAGATGAAACAATTGGAGATCACCAATGTGGATTTTGAAAAAAATAGATCTGCGTCGGATCAGATTTTTGCCTTGAGACAAATACTAAAGAAGAAATGGGAATACAATGGAACGGTTCACCAGTTGCTCATAGATTTTAAGAAAGCATTTGATTCTATCAAGAGGTAAAAACTATACAATATCCTGGTACAATTTGGAATTAAAAAAAAAATGTTCATCTAGTAAGGTTATCTCAGCGACCCCATAAGCAGAATATGTGTAAATAAAATTATATCAGATAGTTTCGAGATTCGCAGCGGAATGGAACAGGATGATGCCTTGTCACCTGTACTCTTAAACTTTGCTTTAGAATATGCAATTCAGAAAATAAAAGAGCACAAAGAAAGACCAACATTGAATGGCTTAAACAGACTGTTCATATATTTCGATGACGCAGATTTAATAGAAAATGATATACATGCACTACAAAATAACACCGATGTCTTAGTAGAGCTTGTGATGAGATAGGTCTGCAGGTGAACGTAGAGAAAACAAAATACATGATAACAAGCCGAAACAAAGAGGATGAAAGTAATAGATACATAACTATTAAGGATGAGATCATAGAAAGTAAATAAATTTAAATACTTGGGAGCATACAACTAGCAAAAACGAGGTTACGGAAGAAATAAAAGTCGCTTAGCATAGGCAACGCATGTTTCTATTCAGTCCAGAAACTTCTGACCTAGTGATTAATATCAAGAAAGTTGAAATCGAAAATATACAGAACGGTTATTCTGCCGGTAATACTTTACGGTTGTGGAAGTTGGAGTATGACTCTGGCAGCTGAACATAAATTACATGTTCGAAATTATGGTTTTGAGAAAGGTATACAGGACGACATAATCTGAGAATGGAGGAATCACAAAGACTAAGATGGGCAGGCCATGTAGCTCAGATGAAGATGAGGGGGGTGGGGGACAAAGATTATATATTCCATCTTGATTGAAAAGCCAGAGGGAAAGAGCCGTTGGGAAGACGGCGACGTCGCACAGTGTGTAATTTCACGAAGCTAGGCGGCCAAAAATCGTTATTGGCAACAATGTGACTATAGCCCAATTGGTGAACAGTCACGTGCACAAAACGCTTCCAAACGAGAATGTGTGGTTTGTGCTGTTCGCTGACCTTCGCATGCCCGATTACAGCGTCCTCTACTTAGGTTCACTGAGACGGTGTAGAAAACAGCAAACCAGCGTGCGCAGTGAACGTGGGAAAGAGTGCACAGCGAGGCAGCTGAGGTTTTGTGTGTGTGCTGGTCTAGGAGGTGGAGAAAGTACATGAAGGTATGAACTGTCCTGCAGGCGAAAAAGTGTACCGGAAGTTGTTGCATGACTGCGTGTAACCTGCGACGGAAAATGGAGGTGCGCGGCATCGCTTTCTGTCACCAGTGAGACATGTTGAGGCAGGCCTGTAAAAGGTATTACACCTGTCTTCTGCGACGAAACTTTGTAAATACATAGTTCATAGATTTGTAACAGTGACACAAGAAGCGTTAGCTGCAAACAGGTGCAAACATAGTGCCAATTACAGTGTTGCAGTGACAATGTGTGCGTTAACGCGTAGTTATTTTCGAGGTGTGGAACAAATGTGACGGAAGTGCACGTAATGAAGAAATTTGAAAGTAACGTAAACGAACAGTTGAATTTGCACGAATACCCTGGAGATGTGCAGAAACGAGTGAAGAACAGGATTAGCATTCTGTGTGGGAAAATTAAAGCCAGATGGGGGATATATGGTAGAAGTAGGACAAATTTTGTGAAATACAATGATCAATGGTTAAATGGGGATGTCAGTGTCGAGTTGGGACTACAGAACATAGCGTCATGTGCAGTGCAACAGGGTGCAGGGGATACACCCAGCAGCAACAGTCGTGGACGTCCACAGAAACGTTTTGCAGACGCGAGTGCGCGATATAAGAGAAAGAAAGTGAACACTCTTGTGGAAGAGATATAACATGAAGAACTAGTGGCTGTAGCCCGGAAGAATTTACGTGCTGCAGGCAAAAAGAACGCTGCCAGCATAGTGGGAGAGGTGGCATTAGTCTCTCCACAACGCGCAACGAAGCTCAAACGAGCACGACAATTGTTCGTGCAAGGTAAACCTGGTATGTTACCTGATGAAGCTCTCTCCCTGATGATCGATTTACAACTGACCTCTAACCAGTATAAGGAATTACGAGATAATGCAAAGGCGTACAAAAGTACCCTGTATCCCCCATATTACTTACTGCATCAAAGTAAGGGAAACTGCTATCCAGCTAACATTACCGTGTCAGAAAGAGCCGCAGAAGTACCTCTCCAAGCTCTACTTGATCATACAGTGAAACGGTTGTGTCAAGTTCAAGAAGACGTGTTGACGAGTTTGCCACATCAACGATATAAATATAAGCTATTAACAAAGTGGGGTTCCGATCAAAGCGGCTATAAACAGAAATTCGTGGTGGGTGAAGTACCGAGCGACGAATCTTTGTTTAGAATTGCGCTTGTGCCACTCAGGCGTGTTGCCATTGACAACGACACAAACGTAGTAGTTTGGCAGAATCCTCGACCTTCCTCCGTTCGCTACTGTCGACCAGTAAAATTAAGGTTTGTGAAAGGAACTGTGGATATTATTAGGGAAGAGGTAACAAGTATTCGCAACGAAGCAGTGAGTTTGGTGCCAACAGTGATAGTTGTACATGAGACGTTTCAAATTGCTGTTGAACATGAGCTACACTTAACAATGGTGGACGGGAAGGTTTGCAGTGCCTTGCTTACCAGTCCTCGCAGAGATGTTACATATGTGGGGAAACGCCTAAAGAAATGAATAATATTAGTAAAGTAACGCATACAGATTCTGACCCTTCAACTTTGCAATTTGGGATATCGCCATTGCATGCATGGATTCGATGTTTCGAATGCCTGCTACACATAGTATACAGATTGGATGTACGTAAGTGGCAAATAAAAGGGGACAGGGAAAAGGCATTAGTGAGTACGAGGAAGAAGGCTATTCAGTATCGGTTCAGAGACAAAATGGGTCTGTATGTCGATAAGCCAAAGCAAGGAAGTGGAAACACAAATGATGGGAATTCCGCTCGGAGATTTTTCAGGGAGGCTGCCATCTCATCCAATATAACGGGCATAGATCGAGATCTCATACACCATTTATGGAAACTATTAGAAACAATATTCAGTGGCTACACCATCAATAAAGAAACGTTTGGCCAGTACGCTGAAGAAACAAGACATTTGTATCTGAAAACGTATGCGTGGTATTATACGCCAGCAACTGTACACAAGTTGTTGATTCATGGGGAGGACATAATTGAACACTGCATTTTATTAATCGGGCAACTATCTGAGGAGGCACAAGAGGCACGCAACAAAGACAATAGGCGCTACCGAGAGCTGTTTACCCGAAAAACTTTCAGATAGGATACAATGACAGGTCTTTTCCACAGTCTCTTAATTTCGTCCGATCCTTATGTCACCATTGAGGAAAGTACGGTCACGACAATCCACAGCAATTCCTCGAGATGTTTTACAACTGTTGTCCGAGCCTCACATAGCTGTTCCTGATGCAAATACTGACAGTGACTTCGAGGACACACACACCGCTTCTGCAGTGTCTGACTAAAACTCAGTTGAAAGATATAATTACAGACTCATTGTCTCCACAGTCGTTTTTCCACGACCAATATTTCCACTGTTCGTAACAACTTGTCCCTGTCTTTTGCTTTCATTGATATTCTCACGGGCTTTCAGTGTCGACTTTCACTTTCCACGTACTCATACAAATATATAGTACATATATATCATTGTTCTACTTCCTATCTTAACCTTTTCATGAAGTAGCAATCAACACTGCACTTGCAATACGAGCTTTCGTGGAACTTTGCCTACGCGTTCTCGATATATGATTTTTAGCCACGTAGCTTCGTGAAATTACACACTGTGCGTCGTTGGGATGACAATATTCGAAGAGATCTTAGAGAGGTAGATGATCAAGATGAAAACTGGCTTGATATTGACCAGGATAGAATCCAATGGTGAACATTTGTAAATGCGGCGATAAACTTGCGAGTTCCGTCAGCCATAGAGTTAGTTAGTTAGTGCGCAAGAAAATACAATTATTTAACCTATTTTGACTCCAACGGTAATTTGAGCTATAACTACTTACTTGTTTCGTAGCCTCCGAAGAATTTAAAATTACTATTAAAATGACAATTTCCACTTTTACAAAAGTCTTCGTTTGATCAACTAGGATAGAATTAAGAAGAGGGAGATAAAAATACAAAGCCCTGAACGATCTTCTTGCGTCGCCATGATCTGAAGAAGCTGTGATATAAGAGGAACTGCCACGGAAATGTATACTAAATAAGAATAGTCGTTATGGTTATGAATGTTAGTCGTGAAGTTAAGAATTGTATCATCTTTTAACAAAGTTCTGAGATTCTAAAATTTGGCAATGCATGAAGAAATATATGGAAACCTTAACTTGCTTGATAAGTGTATGAAATGAGTTTAAAAACTTATACCGTTTGTGGGAAAATAGTTAAATGTGAAAATAAATTAATAACTGATATGCGGATAATTTTCTTGATGTTATAATCCTTGATCACAATGGCAAATTCGATCAATGCAATTCAAATTAAATACGATATAACGGACTAATAACTCTATCGTACGCAACATTGACCCTGTTTCTAATTCTATAAATGAACCATCTCCAGTCTCGAATTTCTTTCACTGTAGGAATTTAACACAATTGGTTCTTCGTTTGTGGATCATCATCTTTGACCTGATATTCTGTTCATTGTTCATTGAAGAAGACATCACATTTTGAACACTTTTGGCGTTTCGCTAAATAATCTGAAGTTACTTGTTAATTTTAACATTGGGTCATACCTGTCTAAAATACCACATTCGGTAAATAAAAAAAAAAAATCCGTTAAATGATTTAAAATGTACAGTGTTTAAGAAAAAATCATTTTTCTTTGCTACTGACCAACATTATGTCACAGGCTTAACTGGAAGTGACCAAAAATGAATTCCCTCATCCAGTAGTTATCTTCGACCTACCTTAGTCAAAATTGCAAAGATCTGTATATATCTTGGTCACAGGCAAACGTGTTAGTGCATTATACTAGTCTGTAGCAATAGCAGAAGAAACCCAATACATGTGGAGAGTGGAAGACAAGTACTACTTATGGAACGAAGTGGATTGCCACGACTGCATTACTAACAACCAGTGATCTGATTGCACTATTGGCAACCGGTTCTCTGACAGTCTAAATAACACCATATCAATTACGCGCACTTCCAATGGATGGCACAATTACACTTGACTAGATCAACATTTTTCCTGTGCTAAGAAAACTTAAGTTCATATGTTTACTTACAGCTTTCAGAAGGATCTATCTTAGAATATACACAACTATGCGTTGAATAAATAATTTTATAACATACCTGGAGGTTCTGAATCAGGAAAACACCTTCGCATTAAAGATGGAATGTTAGACATAAATGTATTCTTCTGGGTGTGGACTAACTCAGGATCTGATATATTGTCTTCCCAAGGAAGACGAGAACATAGCCACTGTAACATGTTGTAACCCAAAATTTCCAAGTCGCCTCGCCTCGAATGAACTGTAAAATAATAAATGGAAACAAGAATTATTAATTTGTTAAGAATTTACATCGATGTACTGATCAACACCCAAGTTTGCGTAGTTATTGCACTGCGAAATTAACATAGCCATATTTAAATTTTGAGTACAGTTTCCACCGTAACGAGGAACAAAAAAATTGCACTGATCTCAGTAAAACTTGGCATGATGATAAGAGGGAATTACTGACAAAGTTTTAACCAAATTAAACGTTCACGAGCTTTGAGAAGGTCTGAAGGTTGGGGTGGTACTGAGAATGCTGGGAGCGGAAGGAGATTGAGTAATTTCTGGCACGGTCTAATTCTTTACGGATGACGTGATTGGGTTATCCGCGGTCGGTGAAGCTGAGGAGAGAGTAATGAAATAATCTCACCGACCGTGGTTATTACAACTGGACCGTTCCAGAAATCACCCAAAAATTCCAACCATTCTCCCAATCTCCTCACTCAGTACCACCCCAGCCTCCGGGTCCTCCAAAAGCTCCTCAAACTGAAGCACCCCATACTTACTGCAACACCTGAAACCAAGAGTCTTACCGTCTTGCCCCCAAAAAGTCTACCGCAGACCTCCGAATCTCCACATAATTCCCACCTGATCAGGAACCATTCCGCCCCCTCTCTCCAAACCCAGTAAATGTAATAAGCCCCGCTGAAGAACTTTTTTTTTTAATCCCAGTCTGACCTTCGAATATACCGTCACTTACAAGACGTACTCTTTCCGGGACTCCGACTCTAACCTCATTTCCCTCCTTCTACTCTGTAACCTATCTTCCAACCTCACTTACCTTCTACTCTGTAACCTACGTTCCGCCTTCTATGTTGGAGAAACACAACACCTTTAACAATCTGCATCAACGACCATCGCTACTCCTCCAAATCACAACTTCCACTTCTTATCACGGCTGTACCTTTGCCGAAGCCTTCCGAGTCAGCATCCTGACTCACCTACCAATCAGAGATGGGAGCAGACATACAACTCTATCCTCTCCGCCAAACATGAACCCGGCCTTAACTGCATGTAACTAACTGCAACGCAGTCGTCGTCGTCTTCCTCCTCCTCCTCTTTTTTTCTTCTTCTTCTGTATTTCCTTCTTCCTTCAGTCTCTATTTTCACTTTTATTTTTATTTTATTCTCCTTTTCCCTCTTCATATTCATTATTATGTTTATTATTATTATTTACCCCCGCCCCTCCTATGATTCTTTACCCTCTTCTTCCTTCAGGAAGCCTCTCCATTTGGTGTTTTCTCCGGCCTCGTTAGTCATTTTCCTGCCTCCACAACCTGGCCACTCTGTTACCTAAATCTGTTGGCAACATGGATATACCTTAGCACCAGTCCTCTCTGTCCATCTTCTCTGTCACGTGAACACGCTTCGGCAAAACGTTACCGCTTTTATGTTATATTTGTGATGTTCGTCTACGTCTGTTTTGTATTCTGTACTGCAAGTACCTTTATTACCATTTTATATATGAAAACTTATTATTTACATCACATGAGACGCAGACAGGTGCACGGGCACTTCACATACAAACAGAAAGCTGGAAACGTTGGTTTCTAGCTGCTCTACATGACACAAGAAAAATGTAACTATGAAATGTATTCAACTATGCGTAAGTAATGTTCCCATTCCCTTTTATATAATTTAAACTTTTATCTCTTACCTCCTATATGTGCATCTCTACTTGTAAATTCCATTGTGCCATCATGAGCTCTCCGTAGATCAAGCTTATACTCTTTATGGAGACCATTTAGAACATATCTACAGGCCAATCCAAAATCTACAAGGTAAACTTTGTTTCGCGTTTTTTCATTATATCCTAAGAGTAAATTTGAGCCTTTGATATCAGCGTGGATATAACCATGACTATGAATATACTCCAATGTGTCAATCTGCGAAAGAAGAAATGCTCCAATGAAATACTTTGACAGCAACAAATATAATTAGTTCATGATTAATAAAGACAACAATATATACAGTCCGATATGTTCGCAACAGGACATGCGTATTACAGCTCCATGTCAAAAGGTCAAACCACAACCATGCCAAAAGATTTCACATACTCCTGGTGGCCGATCCTCAGACAAAAATCGGGATGGTGCATACTAAGTAGGCTCTGGCCGACTACCTGCCAACATCCTCTTCTCCACCCTATTCTGGACTGAGATGCCTAAAGGCATAAAATAAATTCAAAGTGACCAATAATGTAACATACAAATTTCATATTTCTAATTCACTTTACCAACATTACATGTAATAGTGGAGAGAAGCACTAATTCAAAACGGATAGTGAGTAAAATCGTTCCGTACTAGGAATTTGTGCCAGATAGCTGAACTGTAGCTAGGAACCTGTATGCCGAACATCTACAAAGATTCTTGATGCTTTCATACTAACGACAATTTAACTTCATGTGAAATATTACACCTCATTGACGAACTGGAATTGTCTGTTACCAAGAAATAAATCAGGGTCCACGTGGAAACACCGCTGTCGACAGAATTGGACAAACACTGTTTTCATGAGTGAGAAACGAAAACCAGTATTATGTGTGACAATTCAAGATTAAAAATGATTTGGATCTGTCGAGAGGTTAAATTTATATTTCTAGACCTACACACAATTGTCAGCTCAGCAACACAGAGAAGCTCCTCAACGGGAACGCGAAAACATTGTTCACTGCAAGTATGCAAGGTCTAAACTAGAACTTGTATTCATGATTCATCTCGAAAAACGAAGGAATATGCTATAAAAAAGAAGAAAAGTAAAACGAAGTTACTAAATATGTGAAGTTTAAACTTATGGCACTAGTTCACAATTTTTAAAGTCCGTTTAATATTTCACCTTTTGACCGTCGGACGCAATTACATATTTACTTTCCCTTCAGGAAGTTTTAAGTGGTACTACTGACTCACCTTATTTACTCTCAAAATCAATTTTATTTATTCTCTATAACAAAGTTAGACCACAAAAACTATTGAATGAGTGAGTGTAAAACGATACCAAGTCACTTTTTGCAGCTTTAGGGAGAAACTCACAAAACTTTCCTTTAGCAGGATTGGCGAAAACCATGTTTTTTTTAATAAAAAAGTTTTTTTTTTGTTTAAACTTTTTTGTTTTTTTTAACAGTTTTTTTTTGGTTTAAATGTTTGCTTTATTTATTTATATTACATATGGATAGAAATAAGTTTGTTTCTCCTTAATGTCCTTATGCAACAGCGGGGTTATGAAGGACGAGACCTACAGCTACAGCTTGAAGTGGAATCCGAACCACAACTCGGCTTGCACCTGAGAGAAATTGTCCTCCACCTGGACTCGAATGCGGGACCCTTACAGACTCATCCATGTTTTGACACCTGATGGAAATACATTGTACTGATCTTGCATACTTGTGAATATAATTATGTAAGAGTCACTTCAGAAGAACAAAAAGATACAAAATTGCAAAAGTGAAATCACTGTATAGAGTTGTACACATTATTAAAATAAATAGACAATTTCAAGACCACAGATCTAATTTAGTCCAAGCTAGTTCACTGAGTCAGAAATACAGCGACTTAATTTCCATATCAATAAAGGAAGTGAATAAAGATAGTACGAATTATTTGAGTTCACTCTGGCTCTGAACCATCCATCCAGAAAATACTTTTGATTTCAATAAATTCGTGTAGCTTTTATGAGAAAAAAAATCTTGTACGGAATTTCGGTGTATTTTATCAATGCTAAACATTATTAGAACAAAAGAATATTGAGAACTTCTGCTTTGATTGCAATTGCATAATAATAATAATAATAAAAGAAACATTCCTAAACTTATAAACAAACAAAACTGGATTTCGTAAGTATAATCTCACAATTGTACATATTCTTTGAATAATGAATGGGAAATTTACGTCTGAATATAATATGAAGGGTCAGGGAGTGTAACGTGATAACCCAAAATGTGTGTTTATCAAGCTTTTTCGAACACTCATGAA
>JAGDQP010025783.1:0-26564 GCA_022664845.1 Lepisma saccharinum
GGACCCAGGGGAGGTGTGATAGCTCCTGGTCATGCTCCTCAAACCATGATTGCACCGTTTTTGCAGCGTGACAGGGTGCTAAGTCATCTTGGTAGATGCCATCACCATCCGGGAACAATGTGTGGGCCATGGGTAGAACCTGGTCCCCCAAAATGGCCTCATACGCCTTAGCATTGATCATTCCATGCAAGGCTATGATGGGACCTGCAGAAAACCACGATATCACTGCCCATACTGTAACGGAACCACCCCCATGCTTTACAGTTGGGCGCAGACAGTCTGGATCATAGGCCTGCGACGGTGTTCTCCATACGTAAACACGACCGGTTGTTGGAAACAAGCTGTAGGTCGATTCATCGGAATACATTACGTGTTTCCACTGATCAAGCGTCCACTCCTTGTGGTCCTTGCACCACTGGATACGCCGCTTCGCATTTACTGCGTTGACCAGAGGTTTGGAGATCGCGGCCCTGCCATGAATTTTCATTTTATGAAGTTCCCGTCGCACTGTTTTTGACGAAACCGGGTTCTGTAGGCCGGAATTGAGTTCAGACGTAATTTTCATTGCAGTGGTCTGCTTTTTAGCTGCTACAATCCGTTTTAATGCCCTCCTGTCCCTATCGGACAGGATTGTCTTTCGACTACTGTTTTGCTTTCCTGACGTTGTTTGCCCATGCATTGTGTATGCCCTCGTGACATTGGACACAGTGCCTGTCGATACCCCCACAATGGTCGCCACTGTTGTCACTGAAGCTCCAACTAGACGGGCACCAACGATCATGCCTCTTTGGAAGTCTGTCAGGTCGCCAATTTTACCGCACTACTTGCACACCACGACACTCACAGGTGAACTGGGTACTGCTGACGGAAGAGGAAGGTCCACATGACACATTGAAAACAAAACAGGATCGGCAACCGCAACACGTGGTGTACAGTGGCGGGCCACACTTACGTGTCCTGTATGACGTGTTTTTAGATTTTTTGTCCAAACCCTGTATATATATATATATATATATATATATATATATATATATATATATATGTGTGTGTGTGTGTGTGTGTGTGTGTGTGTGAAGTAAATCACAGCCATATTCAATCCACTAGTGGATGAGGCCTCTCCCCGAAGAGGCTACTGCTCCCACGCTGACCAGACAAGTTGGGAGAGGAGAGCCGAAGCTGTCACTGTGATCGCCACTATATTTTATTCATAGCAGCTCCCAAATTGTATCACGATACAGGGTGGGCACCGTTCCACACCCACACGCCTTCGATAAAATCCTTGGTAGCGCCGGGAATCGAATTCCGGACCCCTCAATCCGTATTCAGCAACGCTAACCACTAGACCATCGGGTACGCATTTTGAAATTTTACACAGTTGGCACAATCAGTTACTCACCGATGGATTACTGCTACTCATGGCGCTGTGTTAAGTTTTCATATCGTCTGTCTGTTGCTTATAATGGGCGAAAGCGGGTAAGAAACTTTCGTTATTTAAAGGAATTAGGCACTTTAAACAAACAGCGCCATGCAAATCTTACATAAGACACCCTCCTTTACTTACCCACAAAGTTAATGGCGACGTTAAACTATAACAGCACCAGGGCGTATTTTTGTACGAAAATACAAGAAAGCAATTATTAATAATAAATATAAACATCTCCACCCCGCGCGGTATCCGAACGAAACATAAAATCAGGGAACTGAACGTAAAACTTGGTAATTTTTAAATTGTGGTAGCTTTCATTAAGCCTTTAGTCGAAAACCAGGCGGACGACCAACTTCGGAATAAATGCCCGAATGAGCAACTTCAGTTTAAGTTTCATATAATTTCTGATTTTCATTTAATCGCGAGCTCTGCAAACTTCGATGAACTCTCCTCGTAATTATATCAACGCATTGAAAATTATGTTCAATAGCACTGCATAAAATCTATTTACTTACCTAATTGCCTTCTTCCATTTCTTTTTCTGGTTTTCATCCTTTGAAAACATGAAAAAACGACACGTCTCTCTCTCTCTCTCTCTCTCTCTCTCTCTCTCATTGTAATGTTTGCAATATGGTACGAAGCACACACCCATGATGAATTATTTATTATTACCGAAGAAACTACATAAACCAACCACTGTTCACTGTTGTTTAGACTTAAACATGGTGGGTTATCATGGTAACCAACCGGATCTGACGGAAGACTTTTGTGGTCTATTCCTCTTCTCTTTCTACTAAGGAATCAACTAAGGGAGGTTCGTAATTCAAAGTGTACAGGCTACAGCAAAGTCACAGTCACTTTTGTGCAAGTAATCGAAGACAACTTTAAGATCTTTCAAAAGAATGCAAAAGAGGTGAAGATAAAACACAAAGTTGAAATCTATTCGATTGAGAATACCTTTAGCTTCAGATGTTTTCTCGGAGTACTTTTCTGTACCAACAAATGGATTTAATGACAAAAGTATGACAGGAAATACGATTTTCACAGCTTGACAAGACTCAATTTGGCAAACCCATCTAACGTCACAAATTGGTTTCAGTTCAAGTTCTTTTTTAATTGTTCTCTTGTTGCACTTTAAGAAACACAGGGTTAACACTAGAACGTGACATGAAACGGTACAACTGTTGTAGTAACGAGAGAAAGATTTGAACTTCTTCGACACCACGGCACACATCAACCATTACTAAATTAAGGCGGTGGTTGTAACAAATGCACGTAAATTGACTAAGGAACATCTTTCTTGAGAAATGCTTGTATACCTGAAAGATATCAACTCATTACCAAGGTACCATCATATGTTTGTGCTACACAATTATTCACATCTGTGTCACATTCTGCAAATTCCTTCTTTATGTTCAGGTAAAGTGAATTAGCAGTTAGTGATGAACAAGGATAGTAACCAACAAAACGTTCAAATATTGAATTATTGTAATAATAACAAATTACCACCTGTTGTCTTTGGTTTCATCAGCCAGAATCGCAAAAAAAAAAAAAAAAAAAAAAACAAGAAAACAGCAGCATGTACTTCTTTCGATATTATTTGAAGCACCACTTTACTCACAATGAGCAACAATTCATCATGAATTGAGTGGTATCTATATTTTGCATTTTAGGCAAAAAAAATTCGGTGATTCGCTTATCATGCCTAGCCTTATTCTACCCCCCCCCCAAAAAAAAATCCTTTGTTGTTACTGCTTTCACTTTCATCGGAACCTCGCAAGGCTGTGTTGATATTAGTTACGTTGTGATTTGATTATTCTTACAAGTTACATGTCGAACACTCAATTATGTTTTCAAACTGTGAAGTAAATACATTATATTGTATTAATCAAACTTGGGGGTGCTACAGAAAGGCTAAGGACGATTTGGGGGCTTCAGCGCCTCCCTGATATTTAACGTATATTGCGAACCAGGCATTGTACCGATCTCATCTCGAATTCGTAACGGAACTGAGACTAAGGCCAAGGAATCGAGTCAAGACAGAGACACTATGCATTAAGACTTACTCAAGACGAGACAGAGACTTGGCTCTCGACACTCTCGCTTCGATGGATACTAAAAGCGTTGTTTTCATGAATATTGATAATCAGTACAAAAACACCTTCGGGGTAAAGAGAAGAGTGACGCAAGAATTCTGCTCACAAAAGAAGTGATATTCATTTTGTAAGTTACTTTCTTTGTGTCACTGTGGCGAAAGTGTTTTCTTTGTAATAAAATTAAGAGAATTACTATCCTTCCGCCATTTGACACAAAGAAAGTAACTCGCACTTCTTTTGTTAGTAGAATTCTTGCGACACTCTTTCCATTACCCCGAAGGGGTTTTTGTACTGATATCACTTATTTTGTAAGGTTGCATATTAAAAAACGGTAACTCCTCGAAAACGGTAACTCCTAACAGCAAAACAAGCATTTTCTTACTCCAACTTGTTGAGGCCCACAATTGGGCTGCCAATTGTACTCCCCTCGGGGTACCAACCATTTTGAGCTAAAGCAAAAAGACAGACAGAATGACATAGGTACTGACTGTTCTATCATTTGTGAAAATTCTGTGATTGGGCTAAAAAGGTCATAACATTTGAACCCCTTCACCGATTTTGACGTATGATACACGTTGGAAAGGTATTGAAGCTTAGATTATGGTTCCGCAAGCTTCGGCCGCCTATATGGTCTGGGGTAAGTGATATCACCATAAATGTGAAATTCTGATTTTTTTTTCAAATGGCCCTCCCTAGTGAGTCCCATGGAGGTTCTACCGATCCCTTTTTTTTCCTGTGTCTTAGTATGGCAAAGAACTTTCAAATGCAAGTTCAAGCATCAAAATCGGGCTTATAGTTCCCTAGATCTGAAAGTAGCTGCTTATAGTTCGTGCCGCTAACAGACTCGTTGCTTAGCGTTACTTACTACCATTCTTCGTGATATTAATTTAATGCTTTTGTTGATGACTTTGCGTACTAGAAGGAGTCTTGTGGCAATTAGTTTCCTTCTGGCAAATTTTATTTAATATGTTATATTGTAGTTTAAAAATATGATTATAAATCATAAAAGTAGTCAAGTTTTTAATGCCAAACTATTTTCTGTTGTCATTCAACAATAATATAAATATATTGGAGAATAACTAGGGTACGGATAAATGCAGAAATTCGCTACAAATTTTCATTCCTATTCTTTCTCTCTGCTGATAGACGTTTACTTCTGTTGACACTCTCCTATTTAGATCTACCTCTACTGGATTGATTCTGTAAATAGTATGAAGCATACGTGCAGAAGTCAAATTGTTTTTAAATTAAAGTATAGGTCCTTTCTTGTGTTACTTTTTTTCATAGAAGAAAAGAAAGATTTTTGCAGTACCAACCGGAACTTTAGAAGAAATGGAGACAATCTAATGTTCTATTTTTTTTAAAAAAAATACATATATTTCTACGTATAAGGAAATAAGTCAGTCGGAAGGGGTAGTTGCAGAATCTGTCTTCGGCGCAGGTGCTAAGACTTTCGTAACAGATGTTTCTTTTTCCTCCACTCTACTACTTTTAAGTTTATTATCCCCAATCTCAGTTTGTTTAGAATTCACACTAATTGTATTTACTTCCACTTCCCCTATTTCACTATCCCCGCTTTTGCCAGGAGTAGATTGAGCCGAATTTATATTGTTCTCACCACTACCATCAATTTCTTGAAACGAGTCACTCGTCACTGCATTGTTTTTAAGAAGTACCACAGAATCTTGACTTTCCTCTGTAGATGCCGACTTCTCCTCTCCTACCTGCTTTTTGAGTTCTAACTAAATTTCTCTGTTATATTGTTTTTCGGTTCCGAAACTTTCACAATGGTACTTCTAATTAATTCCTTTGGTTCCTGACTAACTTTCGTTACTTTACCTGCCGTTAACCCTTGTACTGCATGCTGGGCATGACTATCACATTTCTCCACTTTTCGTTTTTTTTTGTTTTGTTTTTTACTGAACTCTTCCAAGGACGCTTTCTCACTAGCTTGTGCTGTTGTTGGAAATTCACTCGGTGAATATTGAAAGTTTTCCACTTCATTGTGGGGTAATTGCACTGGGGTTCTTTTTGCCGCCTTTGTCCCTTCCACTTTCTGACACCCACATGGTTGCAAACTCCTATATACTATACACTAGACTTGGGATTCATTTGAAAATATCTGAAATTTATAAATTCCTATAGCTGAAAATATTGGGAGATGTACTTGGTTTCTGCGAATGTATATATTACGCCTTCCTGTCGGGATATTTTTAAATCGATATTTTGTTCCCGGTAGACTATGCTAAACCTTTATAACTGTTCCAAATTTGGCAAAATACTCTGCTACAAGTTGATTGGAAAGTCATTTGGTATGTCCTCAATTACCTGACTGATCGGTAACTGATACACTTGACTGGAAATCTTCAAAATTCGTTGCACAATTTCACCTGTTTTAACTTGTAGAAAAATTGATCTAAGATACTGATTAGGCTGTATTTGAACAATTTCATCTTCTAATTCAAGTTGATCAGCGATGTTGTTCTGAATATCATCTAATTTCGGTTTTGGTCGTACTGCATGGCAATCAATCTAGATTGTATTTCTTCTGAAATATTTTTGTGTTATCGACATTTGTTAGCTTTAGTTGGGTCTAAGTTGTATTCTACTTCTTTTCCACAATACCAAAATTCACTATTACAAGAATGATTTTAAGTTCAACTAATCACTGCAATCAATGTATAACCCTAAATATACTGTCGATTGCAACTTGACTCCACTCCAACTTCAGCGAACCTTCCGGGTCGCCTACATATCGGCAAGTCTGACTATGTAAATGTATCTCTAATGTTTTTAATACGTTATGTGGCCTTAAGTATCAACATTATATTGCTTTATTTAACAAATAAAAACGGGGATGGCACCTTCAACATAGGCCCTGGCTGACATCTTCCCGAATCCTTTCCCCTCCCCTATCCCTGCCTGAGCCTTAGGTGCCTAAAGCCATCAATAAAATTCAACAGCACATTATGGACTTAGAACTGTTCAAATTTTAAATAGACAGATATATTTTTTCTACACGAATATAACCACTTTATTTCCAATAGGCCTAAATGAAGACGATCCAGTATTTCTGAATGTAAGAATACTTATTTTTATGGATATTTCTCTTGAACATTGAGGGACAGTTTTATAACTATGGATCTAACACGATAAAATACCTTCGCATCAAATAATTCTAATCAAAGGCCTGTGTTTTCTTTTATATTTCTAGCAGACAATCTGCGCGAAAGAGCGTCTTACATACGGCAATATTAAATAATTATTTATTTGTTAAACGATATATTACTTTCTTTCTTTCATTTCTCAGTACAACCGTAAGCTGCACAGATCTACATTTTCTTCTCAAATACAAACGAAACAACTTATAACAAACAATGCCAAACAGCGAAGGACAGCAGCCATATTATAGCATCTTATATCTTGTTTTTTGGCGACGATCTTGATTCAAAAGACATAGAAACCCTGCATATCTTCCATCAAAATTTGCGCCATACTACAATTTCACTTGTAGAGATCCTTCTTATTTTTAATAACTTTAATTATAATTTATTAGGCTTACTTGTGAACACTAGGAATTATTGATAGAATAGATTCACTTGACAGCTGAATTCTCATGTGTTTTTATATGTAATGATATAAAAGTCACACAACCCCGCTACCCCATTGGACAACAATGGGGTAGCTGTTGTATTCCATTTTACATTATGATTATGGAGGTCAAAGCTTTATTCATATGATAGCAACTTACTATATACGTGTTGTTACCAAACAAACAATCTCTCGCTCAACTTTCAAGTGACGCCGCGTTAGCAGTGCCAATCCTGACTCTAGTGCTATCCTGACTCGATACTCCGTTTCCGAATTCAGTCATCCTCCGTTCCGTTCCGTTACTTCTGTTATGCACATTTATCCGAATTAAATAAGTGTTTAAAATTTTTACCACAGATATCACCCAAGTTTGGAAACGGCAGAAAACTCTCCGCGCGTAATGCGAAGTCAAGGTAGTTTGATGCGAAGTTATAAGTGAAATCTTTATAAAAGTTATGAAAATCAGTCTGACCACCTTTGTAAATTACGTTTGGGCCTAAAGGGGATATTTTACTTAATGTTAGGGCTAGTTCTTCATTGTCTGGTTCAAGTACAGATTAGCTAGTAACTAACAGTTAAACTCTAACTAGTGGTTTACCGGTTTTTGAATGTCTAGTTAAGGCATAAGCAACAATTAATCTGAACAAACTGGTAGTTAAGGCCTGTTTTCATAGTTAGGCACTCAAGCTGGAGCTTGTGAACTACTTCGCCAAGTTACTGGTATCGTCTCAAGTGTGACACTGTTTCATAGTGGTTACTTCGAATTTACTTTGCCAAGCATTATCTTCGCGAAGCAACGTCAGTGCTTCTTGGTGAAGGAAATTGCTTGAAGTCACAGAAAGTTAATGTTTTTACCAGCGCTGCCAACTGCATCATATTCACACGCGATTATAAATTAAATTAATTTATTTGTTTACCAGAATTATACGTATATTATTAAGCCAAAATATTTCTCATCTGAAATAAATTATAGTAATAATTGCATTTTAAATAATTTTGTCGGAAAATCTTCAAAAACTATAAACAATAGTCGGTCATCAAGGACTAAAATAAAGAAATAGGTTGGCAATGGAAACAAGCGAAGTTTGTGCAGCGTGTTAGCAAGCCGCGTTTTCTTGACCGTTTCCATTTACACAAAACATCATTCTCTGGCAGCTATATCGCGGAAACCGTACAGTACACATGAAAAACAGTCGGTAATTTCTTTAGTTAAAAGAAATTGAAAATATATTGAATCTACGAAGAGCGATGTGATGTCATTTAAGAAAAGGAAAGGGTTGTGGGAAGAAATAACCACGGAATATAATTCTGATTTAAGAATTGAATGCCCAGTAGGTAGTTATTTTCAGATTGTAATTTAATCCTGTTGTAAAGATATACTAATTGTTTTCTCCAATGTAAGATCATCAGTACCTAATTATCGTTTCCTCAAAGAATTGCTTTAAACACCTAATATTATTTGATCAATGTTGTTGTCATCTGTGAAATTTCCAAAGTTACACCTTTTAGCTAACATCCATTTTACTTTATTGCCCGCAAGAAGTGTAAAATTAACGGGAGAAATTTAACATTTTGGACGTTTGTAAGTGTTGTAATGCAAAATATGGCATTACTTTAGTTTACGTTTAGCGTGATTTCTCCGAACGACGTAAGTCACAGGTTCATGAATCGTAATTATAGTGTTACGTCATTTCCATATACCGGTAACCATTGAGACATACGCGCGAACAAAATTCCGAACGAAATAAATCACAGGTTCATGAAAAAATCGGAGTAATGGTAATGCTACGTCATAGTGATACGTTTATTTCCATATCGCCATTGATATTTATTTACAAAAATCACGGACAGTATGTCGAGTGAGCGATGGTGAACGGAGACTGGTAAGAAAGAGGCAGCTTAGATGTGTCACGTTATACGCAATGCCCATCACTTTTAACAGACATCACCTATGATTACTCCATTTATGGTTCTAAATGGAACGCCCGACGCATACTAAATGGTTGCCAAACATACAAGTTTGCGTTGCCTGTTTTGCGTGAGATTTGGGTGAATAGCCAATTGAAACAGGTGTCACACTTACCTTACAATAAAACATGCGTTTCACTTGGCTACTCACCCAAATCGCACGCAAAGCAACCAAGTTTACATGTAAGACAGCCCTAAGAGTGAAAGAACGAAAGGTCCTAGAGACTATTTAGCTTCTTGCTCTTTGAGGTAAACAAATGCAGTGCGTTTTAATTGCCATGTACATCGCATTTAATAAAGATATCCAACCTGACTGTAACCTTCTCCACTGGCTCGAGATCCGTATGTTTGTGGTAACTACTGATATGTCCTATCAGTGTCGCCATAAGTATTCCTCCGCACCATCATGCTTATTAGGGCTATGCGTTACTCAACTCTATTGTGTATTTTACCAAACTATAGTGAAATAGCTCTTCATAACACCTGTTGACGCTTATAAAGGTGCATATGTTATTTATTTGCAAGGAAATAAAATGTATAGAGCGTACATATGGCTGAATTGGTAGCGGAAACTGCGACCTATGAATTGAAGTTTATCCACCTTTTTATATTAATAAACATTTTGGATCTGAGCTGATGGTGGTTGAGATCCAAACAAGATATCCACAAGTTAGTCAATCTACACTATGGGATATGGTGCAGTTTATGGTAGCCAATTGTTGCTATAGTATGGACAATTAATGTTCCCTTGTACATAGCATAGCCCTGTAATGCTTTCCTACACCCGTAAATGCATCTCGTAAAATTTAGTCTAGAATTAGGATACATATCACTTTAGATCAGCCATATGCCATATTTTCATAATGAAAAAAAAACTTTATTTGATCAACTCATACGAATGGTACCATGCCGAAGAATACTAATGTCCTCATTGCGTGTTCTGGATTCCACGTATTTCGAAACACTATTCACGGATATAGAGGGAGCTAATTTAAGACGTTGGTAATATAGCTTGCGTGACACTTCTTTTGTGAACCGGTACCTCCTTTTGAATTCTCTTTCATTCCACTAATCAAACGGGTCCAGAAAATTCCTAACGTAACGCTTTGGTAGGCGATAATTATCATTTTCCTCATAGAATTTCATCCAACGATATCGGTTTAATGCCCAACCATCCATTTTTCTGTTATATTTGATAGCAACTCAAGACTGGCATTGACCTTCCTTGACCAAGTCGTAAAAAATTACTGCCTTCCTTTACTCAACCAAGTCTTGGAATCCTTTATGAAACAAGCACGCACAAGCAGTGTCTTGAGATATGTCCATGAAACTGAAATCATTAACCAAAGAAGTCGAGAAAAACGCTACTTGTCTTGGCCAAGTTATTCCTCGAAGGTTACGATCGAAGGTAATCACTATGAAACGAATTTTAACTTAAGTCGAGCCAATTTACTCAAGCATTTGCTCAAAAAATGTCTATGAAAACGGGCCTAAATTAACAAGTATTTCTACTTCCAGTTAACACGCTAACTGTAGAGTTCAAAACAGTTTGGCAATTGCCACCTGTGAAAGATGTTGCATGTGATTTCAGATTCATCCTCTTCCGAAGATGAGGATGATAGAATTGTATTAGAACACATAAATAGAACATCACAGTTCTTCTACTCAACTTTCTTAACGTCTTTTCTATTTTTTTTTGGATTCGGATTCAGTTAGGTCTGGTACGAAAAGTTTTGTTTTGTGCTGGCTGGGGCATGAAGTCAGTTTGTGTTTGTACTCCCCCAAAACGTAAAAGTTACAAGAATGATGGAAGTGTGTGGTGTTGAAACGTGATGTTTAACTTTACTTTTGGAGCTCAAAAAGATACAGAAGAAATGTAATATAGAGTGTCTGGAACTTTAGGTGCTTCCGAGTTGATAGTACACATTGAGTAAATGTTAAAAGACAGGGCATCGCGCATAATAAAAAAAAGTATATTCTTAAGTAACTTGAACTGCCTTCCTTACTCGACATGTGTCCGTGATTTTTCTAGTAAAATGTGTGTCATTCATAATATGAAGTATGAATATTAAGTAGGTCTTTATTATTCTTGCGCATGTCGCCATATTTGTATGTATTGATCAACACGACTGCGTATTTAACAAATTGCTAGTTGTTGCTAGATGTTGTGAGTGAATTATTTACAAGGTAATGAGTGATGTTGAGTGTATACATATATCAGTAGTTGACGGAAGCTATGATCCCGAAAGTAAAAGATATTATCTTGCAACAAACTCATAATATTCCCCAAACGATAATGAAAATAGGTAATAAAAACAACGAACCCGCAGCTTCCACAAGTTATTGACCCATGTGTACAAACAATACCAATCATTCCCTTGCAAATAATTATTACTGACGCCTCTCTAAACTCCTAGTGACAGCCAGTAATACGAAAAGCTGTGTCATTATTATTTCGTTAAATATTCAATCCAGTTGGTCAACACACAAACACAGCAGCGTGTGGATTACTAAGAGCGACACTTCGATTTATGAATGACACTATTTTTCTATAAAATATCAGGTACGTGTCGAGTGAGTGAATACGATTATTTAAGGTCAGGTTACAAAATTTTGTTCATTATATGCGATGCGCATGACGTTTATCATATACTCCATGTAAAGCACCTAAACGCAAGCACTAATCAGTCCCAACTACTTTTTGCTGTCATTTCATACTTCCATGACTCGATACTTCGTTAAATTTTGCAATTCAACACTTTCACTCACGTTGGAAATGTTACGTTTGTGCTGCAAAATTTACATCTTTTCTTGCGGGCCATTAAGTAAAGTTTACTCAGCAAATAATAAATCTAATGGAATCAAGATGATTAAATATTCCTTTACACCACTTAGTGAATTATTTACAAGGGAATGAGTAGTGTAGAGCGTACACATTAATCAGTAACTGGCGGACGCAGGGGTTACAAAAGTTAAGTTTATCCGTATGATTATGAAGCAAACATAATATTCGTAAAATGATAATGAAAAACAATAATAAAATTATAAAACATTACCCCATTTTACACCTTCCCATATCCTTTTGCCTTTGGGAGAGTACTAGCCGCGAGTAATAAAAAAAATAATTAAAACATTCATATTCAGTTTCATGGTACGTGAACTTCGCTTACCACCTGTAGTGTTTTCCAATTACTGTGAAGAATATAATTACAGATATTCTGTTAGATCACCCAATGTGTAACCCCCGAAAATTCTCGAATTACTTTGTTAGTTGGAACCGAACGAATTAAAACGCATCCAAGAACCGAAGAAATTTGTTCTTTGCCTATGTACTCTTACATCAAAAAATCAATAATTTCAACTACTGTATTTCTTGGTAGTCATTGTTTGAAATCGCGCTCATGTTCCTAAAATTACCTGTTAAGTTCCACTTTACATTATGGGCCGCAAAAATCGTAAAATTTTCCCGAGAAATCAAACACACCACAATCACGTTAATAAAACGTTTATTCAACTTTTTCTTAAATGGTTAATAAACGTTGAATTTTAGTTGAATTTACGTTCATTCCACGTTTATACAACTGTCGGATTAGTTTAAGAAATGTTGATTCAACGTTGAATCTGGCGTTTAATAAACGTTTTAAACACGTTGAATTAAACCTTTTTCGCAACCTAATTTTGGCGTTGACGTTAATTCAACGTTACAAAACGTTCAATAAATGTCTATTCAACGTCTAAGCGTTACAACGCTTAGAGAGAAGCAAAATTCAACCTTCAGGACAAATTTCGTTCCTTTCCCAAAAATCCCTACTCACAACGAATATTTGAATCTGTGAAGATGAACAGAATAATATAAGTTTCCCAGACTGAAGCCTAGTACTTCTATGTTTAGTACGATACAATTTTAGGGTTGATTCCAGGAAAAATCCTTTGATTATAGGATTTTAACCTGGAATCAACTCTAAAATTGTAATTTCAATTAAAGCATATCGTACTGAACATCAAGTACTGGGAAACTTACATTATTCTGTCCATCTACACAGATTTAAATATTCGTTATAAGTAGGGATTTGGGGGAAACGTACGAAATTTGTCCTGAAAGTTAAATTTTACTTCTATTCAAATGTGACCCATGACGTGACAACGTGCTCCTCGCAAAAAGCCACGTTGCAGGCGTACACGTAACCCGACATAAAAGTCTCGGAATTGAAATGAAAATAACTGCCTTCGCCCACAACATTAAGGACCTAAATGTGTAATTCCAACTTACTCCCACTAGGATACCAGTCTAACAAACCCCTCAGCATGGTAATGACGGAAGCCACTAATTGAAGGAACAATAAAAATTGAGGACAAATAATACTTGAGTACGTATGAACGTAACTTATTTATTAAGAAATAGCACGTCGTAGCGATAATGCATATAAAACTGTATGTAAAATAAATAAATATTCGGAATGCAATTTAAATAATACGAGAAAAAACAAATGTTCTTTAAATCCTTACTTTATAACAACTCCAAAAACTAAAATACTAGTTGTCTTCTTTAATTGTATATAGTTACATATATACAATATGTTCTTACCTATAAGAGACACCTGAACGAAATAAAAATGTTATACATTTTCAAAACAAAATTAGGTTGCCTCGTGGAATTGAATCATTCAGTAAGTCAGAGAATTGTCAGTACCACATTTATTGCTTTTAACAAGATGGGACAACCTATTCATTGAAGAATATATATATATACTGTATATATAAAGAAAAAAACATTTGAGCAACTTATTGGGATTTCCTCCTGTCATTTCGATCTCTCGCTGCGCCGATGTCCTGCCTTTCCCGGTTTTCTTGGCACACATTTTTATACTCCTCTATTGAGAATCAGCTTCTGAAGGACGCCTTCTTGCTGCACAGGACGCTTATATGAAAGAAGAATATAATAAATAGTTTTCTTTCATCTGTACTATAAAAGGTTAAAGCATTAATTTATAGTCGGCTGCTTAACAATCTAAACTATGGGTGGACATTTAGTATCTACGACTGTTTGGGTGAAACGTTAAGCCATTAAAAATTAGAATTATCTAAGATGTTCCTTTAGCAGGTAAATACTGTAATGGCAGTGGATTAGGTGTACAAGCCCTCACTGCACTTATTAATACGACGCGAGTTTCAACCCTGTTCAATCCAGCCGTTTTGAATGATGGGTTTCCTAAGTTTTCCGCAATATTGCCACATATAATACCGGTATAGTCTCCAGAATTAATGTATGGTACAACTGTAAGGAAAAAGTTAATGCAGAACGGTGCGGCGTACTACGACAAAGCAAGGTAATAGATCATATGAAATAAAGAATTGTGTTTAAATTCCCTGACTTCCTCCCTACAAATAAAGCACTGCCTTAAAGAATGCCCTCCATCTTTTAAAGTAAAATGGAGTCTGGAAATGATTTATTTATGAATTTTACAAAATACATATTGTTGTTTGCTTGTACAATTTTTTAAATTTCTTTCTTTCTTCAGGCCTTCACAACACTAGTTGGAACCTTCATCCCTTCTCAGTGTTTGATACAAAGTCCGAGACTAGGGAATGAATAACAGCAAAGATTCTCAAACTGTGGTACGTGGACATTCAGGGATACATGAACGATTTCACCGAAGGGGAGGTACTATATTTGTGGGCTTTAAGCATCTAAGGCTCAGGCCGGGTGGAGGGGCAATAATGTGGAAAGATAGTGCCCCATAGAAACTACCATCCCTGCATTCGCGTAGTGGGACTGAGAAAAAACTGGAAACCTCAGTCAGGATGGCTGTCGGAGCAGAAGGAGGGGCATACTAGCAGCTCTGCATGGTAAGAGTAACGGCAAGTAACAGAGTAAAATTCTGTAACATGCAAAATACCTTTAGCACAAATATACGATTACGAACAGTCTGCAAACAGTGAAAAGTCTCCTAAAGTCACCACTCTTAAGTAAACCTATCAATGCTTCAAAGCAATTTTTTTACCAAACTTAGTAGATGAGTAGGTACATTAAGAAAATACCAGAAAGCCTGATTAAAAGTGCTTTCGTCCATAAAGACAGGCGCATTGGCTAAGTTTGCTACATAAGAATAAGCATTTATAGTGTGATGTAAATAGAAAAACACGTTTATTTATAAACTGTTTGGAATAATGGAAAACAAATACACATTAATGAATACTGGGTAAATACGCTATCTTTTAGGGGTACGTTCTTCATGGCCGCTATCTTGAACCTTGTTCGATTTTTGAAATAGGAAAAGGGTCATGTAATATATTAATCTGTGCAAGAACTTTACCCGAAATACATTGGTAAGTAAGTTTTACCATAAATTTATTTTTGAGAGAGATAATGATAGCTGAGATTGGTATGCGTAGCTCATTGAAAAATTCAGAAATACGCTGCTATCTTTTAAACAATGCAAGAAATGAAAACCAATTGCACAAATAATGAGTACTGTATACGTGGTTCCCAATACTATTTTCTCGTGCAATGTGTTTTCATTCCTTGCATTGTTTCAAGAAGAATAAAGGATTTCCAGATTTTTCAAGCAACTACGCATATTAAAGTCTCATCTCATTATCTCTTTCAAAAATAAATGTATGGCGAAACTGACTTCACCAATGTACTTCTGGTAGCTTCTAACCGAGATTTATAATTCACATGACCCCCTTCGTATTTAAAAATCGAGCAAGATTCAAGATGGCGGCCATGACAAACATGCCTCCTAAAATATAGCCCATTTACCCAGTATGTGTACTTGTTTCAATTGCCAAGATTGATTAATGTTATTGTCATTCACACCAATGGGAGTCATTTCGATGGTGGAGTGTACGGTATAATTATAACTATGTATAAGATCATTTAATACGTCGATGTATCGGTACGTACGTATTTTCAGCAGTAAAATATTTATATTATTTTTTTCTTTAGGAGTACGAATGAAATGTTCTACGATTGCAGCTTTCATTTCTGAATGAACGCTATAGTGATTTGCATAAAATTTTTCAAATATCCGTTTGACATGTTGATTATAAAATTCAGTTCCTAATTCGGTTTGACAATGTACGAATGCTATTGTCATCGATTTGAAAATTCTTACGATCGTTTCTGCAATTACTGGATCTGTTTTGTTTTTACTGGGATGCAAGTTGCGTATCGGGAAAATGCATCTATCGCACATAAAATGTAACGGCATCCATCATTGTATTTTGCAACATTATGCATATCTGCTAAATCGATTTTGACAAGTTCGTTTGGGCCACTTACATAATATTGTTTTTAGGGAATTTTTTACGAACAGGAGCATGTAAAGTATAATTATCTCGGATGCTAGCCATTTTTGAACTGCTTTTGATGATAATTTTGATTTCTTAGTAATTTGGAAATACTTCTTAGAGACACTGGATCTACATATGCATATTACAATTTACTTAATGACATGTTTAAAACTTATATTCTTTGTAATTCTTAAATAAATTTTTCAAGAATTTACGTAAGCTTTTTTCTTTTTCGAAGACTTCTTTGAAGTATGTTTTGACGACTTCTTTAAAGTATGTTTTTTCCTTGGTATGTTTATGTGAGGACCAGCATCGAACTGAAAATTGATAAGTTCTTTCGGAACATTAATTTCCTGAAGCAATTGTTTGAATGTTAGAATACCAGGTGGATTTCGTTTTCCCACCACTTCATTGACTAGATCGATAATGTTTGTTATTATCAAGATATTATTAATGGAAGAACGTTATTATCAATGGATACTACACCCGTTGGATCCCAAATGATGCGATTGGATGGGTGCATGAGTTTTAATAATAATCCAGTTTACCTACTAAGAGATTTTGAAACGGGATCAAGAATTAATTGAAACAGAGGATTAGCTGATACTGATGGTGTTGAGCTCGATTCCACTAATGGTAATGCTATTGCTTTATTTGCTTAAAGGGTATGCTGTAAATATCAATGTAATGCTTGCTTATACATTTTCCATATTTCTTGCATGGTAAGATTGTTACGATTTAAAATATCTTTCATTTCCTCATCTAATCTTGTCTGATGGGATTCACTTGATTTTATGGCTGAAACCATTTGTGCTGATTCTTGTTCGGGAACGAGAATCATTTTTTGAAATTGTGACATTTTATTGACTGAATATTCCGCCTGCTACAGCGCTAAGAATGGGACCTAGTAATAATGGTAATAAGACACCACCCGTTTGATTAAGTTTGCGTTTAGCTTTTTAAGGCGAACGAGTAAGAGGCAAAGCACTTAACTTCTATTTGTGGCGACGTAACCTTTGCTTCTGACGAGAAAATAAATGGATATTATCCTTTATCATATTTTTACTAACTTGAGCCACGGTACGTATAAGACTCCCTGGTGCATTTTGCAATTATAATTTACGTTTTTTGCCCTTGCATTTGCAGAGGGCAGGGAGCTCCTTAAAATGATCTTTTATGCGTGACATCTTGTTAACGACTGATAAATATTGGCATGTTCATGTTCTTGTCTTTTAAATTCGCACACACATGCATAGCTTCATTGGGTAAGCTATTCGAACGTATACGCAAGGCATCATGAGTCTGCTGCGTTAGATCAAATGATACGTAGCTGTGAGGTTTCATGGTGAACTTCTCAAAAACTTCAACAACTTTGCTATGACGAGGCATCATTTGTCGAGCTAGATACTGAATTTGCAATTTATCGCGAGGGTTTTTAAAATATACAATATAATGGACATTTAATGAGATTCTACGAGAGTGTTTATCTATAGGGGGGGAAATTTGCATGATAAATTTAACAGATCAACTTTTATGGTGGGCAAACTTTGTAAAAAGATTAGCGATGTCGGCATTAGTTTCATTCATTAAATCATCCAAAATTAATAGAGTTGGGTTGGATTTTGAAATTCTCATTTCCGAAATACCTTGATGAAACTTTATAGTTGAAACTGTCAACTTTGGGATCACTGCATCATAGCACCAAATAATTTTATTAAACTTTACAGAAAACATTTGATCTTTGGATGCTAACATCTTATTTACAAGACTTGTTTTCCAGATCTGCTTGGGCCACTAATGAGCATGGTACATGGGTGCTGTAACTTCAGTATCTTGGCATAAAATGAATGATTGCAATACAAATATCCTCTAATATACTAAAACTAACTGGCTATACAAAAACCACACAAAACTATTTAAAAAATTCTAACCTTACAAAACTGAGAGCAGTTTTTCTAGTAACGTGAGTGTTGCTCTGATAGTGCTGTTCTTTACTGACGTATTATTATTCCTTGCTTGTTACATATTATTGCACGTTTGTTATGGCATAACTTATGCAGAACGTTGCTAGTTTCATAATCCATCTGGAGTTATAGAGTTTTGTCCTTACGTCTGTTTTATGTTTCCAACATCCACCACACTCCCCTTCTTGGGGTCAGGCATTGTGAAACAGCAGTGACTGAGTTAACTTTTAATTTATTTTATATTATTTGAACTTCGTTGTGTCCTGTTGTCTGTATGTCCGAGTTGACTGAAGGCAACCAACGTGTCCTTGTGCTTAAGTTATGCTGTAACAAACGTGCGAAAATATTTTACAAGCAAGGAATAATAATACGTCAGTAAAGGAAAACAATATAAAAAACTGCTTGTGAATAGATAACGATGTACCAATGTACTGGGCCACGGTGGCTCAGTTGGTAGAGCACTCACCTCTGGTGCTAGGAGTCGTCGGATCGATCCCTGCTAATCCCATGTGGGGTTTGTGGTGGACAAACACCGTGTGCATTGGTTTTCTCGGGGTGCTTCCGTTTCCGCTTCTCGGGTGCAGTAGCAATATGTCCTGCGAGTGTAAGCTACTTTGGGCCAGTATTTAATACGGACTATTGCTATATTGGACACATATCTTATATTACTATAGAAAAGATTGTCACTGTTCCAGAAATTTCTTCATTGTAAAGATTTTTTAAATTTCTGGACCGAAGGTTGACATATTTGTGGGATAGTTCTGTAAAATTCCCAGCATTGAGAAGAAATTTAATGCCAGTTGAGGATATGAAAAAATTGTAAACGAACCCAAGCAGACAGGGTACACAAAACGAAAGGTCCGGCATGAGGTCACCATCGGGTGACGCTGCAGTTGTCTGGTAATAAAGGCGCTTATTTATTTCCAGAGCACGGGTAGCACACGCAGATATCTATTGACACTTTATAACATAATATGGCCATTGTTTGCTTGTTTCAACTTTCTAAGCAATGCATAATCGCTTTGCAGGGATTGAATAAAAATAGAAGAAATGAGAAGACAAAACTCAAGTTAATGAACAGACAACATTTTTTAAATCTTTATCTATAATAAGTAAATAAGTACGACATTTCCGACGCACAAATTAAAAACAGATTTCCCATAAGAATTCAGTTTTATTTATACGGCTTTCAGACATCTAAGGCCGACCAAAGGTTGGAATGTAATCGTCGACCAGAGCCTAGTTTGTAGGCACTACTTCGAAATTTGCGTGGTATAACTGAGGGGAAAACCTGGAAAACCTCAGTCAGGATCGGAGACCGATTTGCCTTAAGAGACTGTAGTTTTCTGTCAGGAATATCATAGTAGCCAATACCCTTCCTTTCGAGTAGGGACTCATTATCAAAAACAAATTTGTACTCTCGACGTACTGCAAACCTAAAAAATCATCCCTTCTTCCGCACACTTTTTTCTTTCTTTCGTAGGTGTCAACACACACAAACTTGCAAACACAGTTATGAAACATTCTTTTCGCACATTGTGCATAAGCCTACTTAAACCACTCTTAAAAACTCAGCAGCTATGTTTATGATTTCGTCTATTCCTGTGGTTTTTTATGCTCTGCACAATTTACTAAGGTACTTGTAAGTGTAACACTATGTTTTTGCTGCAGTTGTAAGCGGTTTCCCCTTTCTGTGTTTCATAACACGAGAGGGAGATAGATAATTGTCAACAAACCATCGCTGCTACGGAGCTCTTCCTTTCGAAATCAGTTGCAATTGGCGCGCGGATTAGCACGCATGAGCAATAAAAAGCTAAATCTTTAAGTGAGTGCGACTGAAATACGGCTGAAGCTGTTATTTAACAAATGATGAATAATGCGTTTATGTATCAAAATGCAGAGGCAATGTCAATATCTTTATTTAAAATCATTAGTTTTAGAATGCACTATGTTGCGGTAGGATACTGGCGAGATGAGTTCGATAGCTAATCAACGGTCGTCACCCCACGTGGATTTGTTTACCTCTACTTCGAACTAAGGCTGGAAGGACTTTAGAATCTGAAGAGAAATGCCTTCCTAAAATTCTTTGTTGAAGCTCAAAAACTCAATACTGTATCACTTTAGATACATCATATCTTAGCAACTAATTAGCAAACAAGTCAATGACAGACAACAAACTACTTTTCTGCTGTCTTGTCAAATAAAACAATTGCGAGCTGGTTTTTCTTCGACTTGTTCTGCAATGTATCAGGCTTTTTTCGTATAAAATAACTATTTTTCTATTATATAAATTTCAATTCTTGTTTGCACTTAAAATGTTCCTTCGTTTGCAAACCTAGGCAAAATCGTTAACGTACCAAGACCCAGTTGCACAATAAAATAGTAACATACATTTTGTTAATTTTTCGTACCTGGAAATTTGTACTTCCAACATTAAACCGCCTTTCCTAACCACATGGACAATAACTAACAGAGTAGTTAGTAATTATTTCTCTCCTGTATTTTCTACGAATTTGGGTACCACATCTTTATTTACTACCTAAAATGCTCATATACACTATTACTTACCAAAATGTAGCTAATTTTTTAAAAAAACCACTTTCTTTAACACTTTAGTTATGACCCTTCCTAGACTGTCAGTTATTGCATTTCGTTATGTTCACATGACAAGCGCTCCTGTAGCGCTTTGCAACGGTAATGTTCTGAAGCTTTCATATTCTTTAATCCAGCATTATTCAAGCGTGCTTCTTCAAGCATATATTAGGCAATACGAATTCAAGCTTGAATTAAGGTTGCTGGATCAAGACTATTTCAGCAAGGTAAAATCAAGCTTGTATCAAGCTTGAAATATATTTGATAATTCATTTCAAGGTTAGCAAGTCAAAATCAAGGGACTTTCAACCTTGATTCAAGAGAACATGCTATTAGGGGATTAGCATAATTACTCGGCCCAAATCCAATGATCATAATCATAATCCAGCCCTTAGGTACTTCCCGCTTTTATTCACCTAAATAAGAACCAGTAGTAAGCAAGGCCTTCTCATGACGTTTCTCCACAAAATAATAGAGCCAGTGTCAATAAATTAATCTATGATATCCTACAATTTCCAATAATTCGTACAAACTTTAACGAGCCCACGAACATATGAATGCTGCTAAAACCACATTGGGAAATTTTAATGGTTTATTTTAATTTTTACGTCCTTGTAGGTTCCACTGAATTTTGTTTTGCTACTGGCACGACTGTCTGAACTTCAAATTGTGGTGAGACCAAAAGTGTCAGAAATGCTTCCGGTCGTTGACAATTTTAGTTTGTGGAAGGTAGGTTCTTTGCCCCACTTTCCAAAAAGCGAATTTAAAAATAGTTTTGAAATGTATCTTAATCCTTTATTTTCCTTGATCCTTTCCCTTGATCTTAATCCTTTATTTTCCTATATTATAAATCTTCGTTCTTTTCATAATTGAGAATATATTCTCTTTTTGCTTCTTCACTCATATTTTCTGGGAACCCGCTGCATTCTTGCTTCATTTCTAGGAATGATCCTACATAATCTTTGAAAAGTCCTGTGTTGATCTCAAATTCGCAGATTATGTATATTTTTTCATTTGGATATCCCAATGCTAAAGCCTTTTTTATTTCAGGACTACAAAAAGTTCCAGTTAAACAGCGCTCCTCTTTCCTGTGGTGGCACTCTCCTGTATGCTGTTGTTCCATACATGTCCGGCAAAGTCCGAACATGATACGTTTGTTTGCAGATAAGAGCAATACAGGCACTTTTAAGTCTTTTGGTGGAAGGATAGTGCAGTGAATTGGGCCATTTACCTCTGCTGGATTGGGGAAATTTTCATTGTAGATTTTCCGCATGGCTATTGGCTAGCTTTTTTCATTACCCAGGGGTACAAAGAAGTGACATGTAAATATTTAAGATAATCATTGGCAGTACGTTTCTATAGACTTCTGAAACATTCTACTCTTCCTCCCTTGAATGCCTATCTTTCAATTAACTCTTCGGGAAGATCTTTCAACTTGTTTTTTACAAATTTTTGGACATTTTTACCTTCCTTCACTTTCCTGTCCCAGTCACATTCCCAAATATCTTCTACTTTGAAACCGACACGTCCAAGATATTATTTCTTTGTTCTTGTCCTTTCAGCACGATGTTCATAAGTTTCGCCATCATCAATGCTTAAATGTCAGAATAACACTTGTGCCCAGTACCAGTACCAGAAGCATCCATTGAATTAGTGGATCGTTTCGTTCTTTTTATCAAAACCATCGACCTTGTATTTTTACATTGTGTTTATCTGCCATGTATTCCAGCCATTGTAATGCCTTTTTGCTTTGCCGATCTCTATGGTCAAAGCCAAGGGTGGTATAATGGATATAGTATCCTCAGACAGGTACTAAAATCTGAAAACGAAAATCGCGAGGCTTCCGATGGTACTGAATCTAATGAAACCTTGAATTCCGTTTGTTTTTCTTCAATGACATTTGAAAATTTCACAACAGCCGGGGCCAGAATACAAGTATCTTGTTGGCAATAATCTACAAATTCCTTTTGAAAATCAAATTCCCTGTCTGATTTTACACACTCATCATACAACTCTTTTAGTGCTTTATATTCTTTTTCATTTCGGCTTTCTGGATCGAAATAATAGAAATCAGGCATGGGTTCTTTGTAAATTTGATTTTGAGCTGTATAAATAAAAATGGAAAGTCTCCTTTTTTGAAATTGCCTTGTAATCCTAAGGTCTTTGCGAGGTTAGATTACTTCTCTCCGAAATAAAGAAGTGTGTCATGAAAAATAATGTTCGTGCCTAACCGTAACTCAATGATTTTCTGTCCTTGGCTGATGATATGTATATCCTTTCTAATTTTTTGCTTTTTAATGATGGTTTTAGCAGTTAGAATTAAGTCATAGCAAGAAGAATTATGTGCGAGGGTCACCACCTTGTTTAAATGAGGCCGCTCTTGTAACGCATGGTTTATGAAATCTGGTAAATTGGTAAAAGTGAAATCATGCACTCCACCATTTTCCTTATCTCGAGAGAAACACGCATTCATTACCTTCCTCCTTTTCTTTACATATATGACAACGATGAGTTGCGCAAATAAGATTTACGACATGTTCCCGTTCTCCTTTCTCATTGGGAGCTGTCACCAAGCTATCGAAATCATACACTAACTACAAATACGTTTTTTCAATTTTGATTTCTGCTTTTTTACAAAGCATTGATGCTCATCTTGGACATAAATATCACACAGTTTGCATTTCCTTTCACCACACTCGTGGCCCTGTTTACGTTTGCGCATATAATATACTACAAAACAAAGAGTACATAATTTAACACTATTACATATTGAATACTTAGCCTTGGGAGGAACTACCTTATGATTATTATAACAAGCCATTGATTGGAAATTTCCATTGCATTCTTTTCATGTTATGTCGGCACCTATTTCCTTTTCGTGTTTAGTGCCACACAAATTGCACCTAACCTTGCAGCGATGATGCTGTAAATCATTACATCCCTCCAAGCAAATCATGCAGTATGCTCTTGTTCGCAAAAACCGTATAATGAAATTAATTGTGCTATAATGCTGATTTCTATAATAGAGGTACAGCTTCTTAGGAGCTTCGGGAACAGTAAACGCATTAATTGCTTCACGTCTTTTATCGTCTCTTTCATACAGTACAATTTGATATTCAGCACTAAAGTGTAGTCGAAATTTTTTTACTTCCTCAAAGTACAGTCCGCCACTTCCCTGTAATTCCTGAGCCCTATTTTCAATTTCGGCAGAAGGTTCCCACATTTGTCAGCACGAATCATCCAAACCATATAATGCATGCAACTCATCAATACTAATATCATTAATCTCAAGCTCTGTATCCTTTTAAAAGTCTATGTTCGCAAGAGAATCAGTAAGAGGTGGTTCTACTTCCCGGGATGGTCCCGATTTTGTTGATTATACTCATTTGATACCCTATTGACAATATCATCTAACTCCTGATTATTACCTGCATTTTATTGCATATTAATGCCATCGATCAAGGACATCAAGCTATCATTCTCCCCTTGCTCCACTGACGGTTCCTGAACCATGGCAATAACATTAGTAATTTTCATTATATTTCCATCCAAATTATAATTACCCATGATATTACGCATCAAAAACTCCATGTATTCATTACTTATAATTGGTGAAGGAGATGAATGTTCTTGATGAGCAATATCATTGGGCTAAAAAATTGCTAGAAGATAGGTAAAAAATCTGTACCTGGTGCATGTTCCAGAAGTGTATATAAAGCTTTCCGCCGATGACAAATGCGGTCTAAGTCTATGACATTTCTGAACCAACTCGTAGAATTTATTACGAACTAGTACATTAAATCTTAAACAACCCGCAATATAAAGATCTAAAATGTCTCCAAGAGCCTTACAAGCGTTAATTATTGCCTTCATATTTTGCCAGCATTCGCCAAATAAAAGATGAATAAATTCACAAGTATTCCCTCCTGTTAGCCGATATCATTGCGATTGGAGCTCGTACAGCTGGCACCAGGTCCTGAACAACTTGTTAATATTGGCCCAATCTTCAATAGGAAGACTATTCAAGACAACATCAACAGCGTTGAAAGCCACTTTCTTCTGAAACACACAGACACAATACGTTGTAATCACAATCAATAAAGTTGAAACAGCCACAAACTAGGAACACTTCTTTCTCTTCCACAGCTGGTCTCCAACTGGCGTGACAGACGAGGGAAGATTAATAATATACCAAGGGGAAAAGCCAATATACTAAGGAAGAAAGAGGGAAGGGAAAGGGGTACAGCAAAAATTTACCTGGTTCTCATTTTAGTTCTGACCATGATCAAGAAAACACATTCAATTTAAATGTATTATTGAATACTTTCATATTGTATGACAATACTCTAGTGCTAACGAAATTTTGGTTCGAAACAAAATTGAGTCGTTAAATTATAATGTTACATTTTCTTCAATATTCATTACGAAGCTAATAAATGTCGGGGAGTCATGTAAAAATTTACCGGCGATCTCCCACTGCATCTCTTGCCATCAACAAAGTAGCAATGTCCCGTTCAGCTTTTGAAGGAAGGAAAAGAATGCTCCCATAAAATATTACACTACATAATGAATTAGATCACATATTGTTTTAAACATCTTACGTGGAGTTATTAATCCTCTGCAATAAGTGATTCAAATTGAATTTCATAAATGTTCGTTAAATTATTTGCTAAATCCTGACTGATCATATTCTGTTACTACTGTTTTCTTGTTTCCTAAACTTGATATAAGTTTCGTGTGCAATTCCAGGTGCAATTCTTTGATTTATGAACAACAGTGTTTTAAAATGATTTAAATAAATTACTATCGGTATCAAAGTGTTTCTTTAAATACTCTACGTAATTTATTTCCACTTCCAAGCAATACAGACTAACTATACAATTATCTGCTACCCTGCAATAATGTTCGAACTCCCCATTTAATTCACAGAACCTTAAATTAGATAACCGACTTGAATCGCGAACATAGTCCTTCATCATTTTATAAACATACTTGTCATTAATTTCTACAACACTGCACATCACAAAATACTTGAAACAAAATAAATTAAAAAATAGATACAACAAAAATACTTACACTGATCAACATTGAAAGAAAAATCCAAAGACAAGATCATTGAAGTAGACAGGTCAATGTACCCAAATCTTAAAGATGTCTTCACACAGACAGGCAATCAAAAGCAGATGATTTAGCTGATCTGAAATGCAGGACAATGGCCTTAGATACGAGCACCAAGTTGACAGCCACTTTAACACAAAGCACAACTGATAATCCACGCTACACCCGAACCCGTTAAAATACCAAGTTCGCGGATGCGCACATCGGTGTGTTACAGATCTATAGTTGAAGAAAGGTCTTTAAGGAGACGTACATATAGACTAATAATGGATGCTGTGAATTTTTTCATATTTATCATGTGTATCTTTTGAAACATGTTCATTTTAACACTTGAAATTTTTGAATATTTTCTTCGCAATTTACTTTTACTCAGAGTGAATGAATGAAGTAAAGACAAAATTAATTGAGAAATACGTTATTGAAGAACCAGATTATGAGGAGAGACATATGTAGACTAAGAATGAACATTGTGATTTTTTACTTGTTTATCTTTAAAATTATGTGGATATTGAG
>JAGDQP010025784.1:15230-26559 GCA_022664845.1 Lepisma saccharinum
TAAGGTAGCTTAATATCAAATTATGAAGCTTAAAAGAGGTTTATAAAACTGACATGTTTATTGTGTGCTCAGTCCATTCTAAAGTGTTGAACATCTACTCTATATTTTAGCCTCTGCTATTTTAATCTTATCAGTAGCACTCTACAATTCAGAGTTAAGAGCCTAATAAATATTTTCCACTCTTTTTATTCTGTCCAATTTTCCCCCTTCTTCACCCCCTCCTCCTGATTGCATTACTCCTACACTCCTTTTCCTGCATTGTATATGTTTTCCGTCAGATCTGTGACGGTTATTTCATAGCGAGAACGTTTTCCAAATCGGATTTCCGCTTCAGAAATTGATTTCACGTAAAAGGCTCGTCGCCCCCTCTGCTCCCTCCTGTGCTCCGCCTGTCAGACAACAATGTGCCATCATAGGAAATGACGTAGGAGGTGGAAGGGGGAAGGGTTAGAAAGAATGAGAGGAAAGGTTACTGATTGTGTGTGCATGGGGGAGGAAGAGAAAGACAGGCATTCATGTCTATCGTATTTTCCTGATTTTTTTCTTCATCCTACTGAAGTGTTGATCATTGTTGCCATCTATGAATTATTTTAGGAGTTTGGATTGATAAATAAAAACAGTAAAGCAGGGGTGGAAGCTACGGAAAAATTATCATAGACTGTGGAATAATAATATACGTAGTCGATAATTCCGGTCTTCATGAGGAAAATACACCACAGGAAAATTCCTTCTTGTTGATGAACATGTGAACAATACTTTTCAACATGTGCAAAAATGTATTAGACAAGTATAAATTCACAAAGCTGATGAATGAACTTGTGTATGTTCAGTCTGTACTTCTGTGAAGCAACTCAAGAAGACAGCGATAATAGCTTCGTTATTATTCCGAAGTTTGAAGGTAGAAAACGAGAAAATATATGGATAGCACAATGCACAACAGTGGATCAGAAAAAATAAAAATAAACAGACACCATTGATACATGTCTCACACAATTTACATCACTTTCATGTGCACAAGGTTGCCAGATACTGAGAACTTATATTACTGGTACGTTGATTGTACAAAGACATGACATATACACTATTACTTGAATGTGGTTTGAAAGAAAAGTATTTACATGTTTTACCAACATGTATAATGTATGTTTCACACCTGTAACAAGGATATTTTATTAGAGGAGTTACTTATAACTACCTCATGCCCAGAGAAAGAGTGAAGTCAATAGACAATTGAGCATCGACCAAGACGACGCACCTGATTGGTTAGTAGGAAGCTACAGACCGTGCTGCCATTTTTGTCACCCTAAAACATTGTTTTTGATTGGAAGAAGTAGGCACACTGGCCGAGATTAAGCTGTGACGTAAGGTTTTATGTTCTCGGCAAAAAGGTAAAATCCTTCAATTAAAACATTCCTGGCCTGTGATTAACAACGTTTGCACATCACGACAGAATTTTATGCATGAATAATTCAAATTATTTGTGAATTTCATCAACAAATTAATAAAAGATAGCGGCAACGTGTGACACAAGAATCCTTATCAACATGTCTTACAAAAAACATGTCATGTCCTTATCAACATGTCAAACTGAATGGAGAAGAGAGAGAGAGAGGGAGAATATATTGTTATGTCTTAATTCTTGAGTTATACAAGTACCGTACTGTACATACGATAGTACATCATGTTAATATTATTTACCTTTCTTCTGGACAGAATTAAAAGAAATAAAAACGGGCCGCGCAACTATAACAAGTGTAAAAAAAAAAGTCAGATCCGAAAATGTGGACCACATTGTTTGAGACTGGAAGGGTAAGATCGAGATTGTGTTCCTTCTGCTCCCTGACTTCATATATTCATGAAATTTTTAACAACATCGATCGATCAGTCCAGTTTTTAGATATAGGTCAATGGTTTTAATAATATTTAATGTGGAAAGGTGACTGACTGACTATACTGGTGAGTCTACACTAGATCATGTTAATAAAACATGTTGTGCGTGCCCATGTTGCTGAATTCATTAAATTATTGAGGAAGTTAATGAACATTTTGGATGAAGATGTGTTGATAACCCTTAAAATAGTAAAAATGTTGTTTTACACAGATATATAAAAGGGGACATGCTTAACAGCCATCTTTAGGTACAAATTGTGAAAGAGGCACTAACGCTAGAAACCTGACATTTATTTTACTTGAAGATCATGATAATTGATGATAATGTTGGATGTTCTGCCGGGAGCTAGGTTTATATCCCGAAGGTCCTTGGAAAGGTGAAACTATGGTGCCTTTACCGTTCATCGGATAAATATAACGTCCTAACCTACAGTTTAAATGGGTTCCTAATCATTTGTGTCTCCACCGTGTGGTGGGACCTTTGATATAATATACAACACTGAGTAACTAATATAGTTACAAGACATTATCATTATTAAGATCTCACGCCAGGAAAAGAAATAAACTACCCAGCTGTAGGTAATTCAGCACAAAATACGATAATTAGATTTTGAAAAATTTCCAATTCTGCTATAAAGTAACGCTTTTCGTGACATATTTACAGACAAGTTACTGTTAACATGGGGGGAAACAGAATGATTGTGAAAATAAAACAATTCATGAAACAAGTTTACTTATTCAATTATCCGCTTCTTTTCTTTAAAGGAAAGAGCTTAGATGAGAAATTGGTTAGAAATTACCCAATAGTAATTGCTATAATTTACAAAATAGCTGTGTCGTGGGCTGAACATAAACTGCAATTTCATCCTTAGGCACATAGGTACTTTTCTGTCTGTCTGTCTCTCTCTTTACCTTTAACACACAAAGAACACTAAATCGCTAACTAAAATCTTACGAAGAGAGAGCAAGAAAGGGAAATAATTAAAGCACTCATCGTTAACGGTGTAACGGTTATGGAATTTGATATTATGGCCTTTAGGCATCTAAGGTTCAAGTCGGTTAACGGTTATGAACTTCCGATTTATATTGGACAAGTAGGGTAAACGTACCAGCTATTGGCCTCCTTAGACTAATATCGTTCAACGTAAGCTTGGTACCTTCAACATAAGCCTTGGCCGACCCGTTCTAGCATCCTTTCCCCTCCTCTGTCCCGGCTTGAGGCTTAGATGCCTAAAGGCCATAAATACAATTCAATTGAAAGCTGCCTTTGTAATCGACAAGTTGTAAATTGTAAATTTGTTGAAAAATTACAACACTTTTGAACTAATTATAAAGATTATCGTTAAGGGTTCGGAAGACAGAGACAAAACATTTAGACTAATATTAGCCTTCTCCACCATTCTTCTGTTCTTCATCACTTTAGTGTTTTCTGATCTCTTCAATGGCTTGCTCAATTCACAATGTCGGATGTAAACAATGACAGATTAGTTATCTGCAGTAATAGTGTAAGCAAATAATGTAATCCTCAATAATATTCATAAAATAATGGAAACAACAAATGGGGACTCCAAGTTCAAAAGACTCCGAAGTCACAGTTTTAATTCCCTTCATAGAGGTCTTATATTTCCGTCCCCAACTTCGAACTCGAGAACTGCTAGGGCTACAAAGATGACTGTGTTATCGTTAGAAAGGTCTCGACAAAACGAGATCAAAGCCGACAGTATCATCTTGATTAATGCAGTTCGTCAAAGTTGCCAATCCATTTTTTTTAAATTCAAAATTTCAAATTCTTTCCATTCCTTTAGACCTATCTGAACCAGAATTGACTTAAACATCATCCGACACAATAAAAAAATACTGTGGATGTCCTCATCCCCAAGCACCACAGTTGTCAGTGTTACCAACCTATCTTCTTAAAACTGAATTTTTGAAATTGCTCTCATTTCGTTAGACGTAAGAGCACCAAACTTGCCGTAAACATTATTCGACACAATTGAATTTCGACACCATAAATAAGAAAAAAAAACGCTGGAGTGTCCTAGTCCCCTAGTACCCCAGGTGTCAGTGTTGCCAACGCGTGTCCAAATAGTCCTTGAATCGCAAGGTGTAGAGATGTGGTTGACAAATGACAAGTCTTTAGAAACGCCTTTGCTAGACTGGCTCAGAGCTACTGGAAGGGTCTTGAGCAGGCGTCACAGTTGTCAGTGTCGCCAACTATTTTAAAACTTAATTACTTTTTTTTCAAAATGTTTCCATTCCGTAAGACATGTTTGTTCCAATATAATACTGTGTGAGTTCAAGTCCCCAAACACCCCATTTGTCAGTGTTGCCAACCTATTTTCTTTAAAATTCAGTTTTTGAAATTGTTTCTATTACGTTAGACGTAACAGCACCAAACGTGATATAAACATTATACGACACAATAGAAAAATATTGTGGATATTCTCGTCCTTTAGCACCGAGTTCAAAGTTGAGAGCCTATTTTATAAATAAAAATGAGTGTTTGTTTGTCTGAGTTGCTCGGAGGGACCGGAGCTTTCGCAGTTATGCCTTGTTTACATGACTAAGTTGGTTACGATGGTAAAAAGTCATGGTTGAAATAACTTGCGTTTAGACTTCGGAACTTAACTTGGTTATCGTGCTTGTACTGCCATTCTCAGTAAAGAAAGAGGTTACAGGCTTAGAGTAAGGAATCTCCTTTTTCCGAACTCTAAGGCGACACGGTAGAGGTTTAAATTATAAAATACTGAACTCAAATGGATTGATTGTAGTGTCACATTTTGTAGATTGGTTCTGCCATCAATCTTTTATACTTTAAAAGTGATACGCACCACTAGGATGCTATAGATTTCGATAAAGAAAGAAAGAAACTCACGAAGTGAGTTACGCTTAACGGCCATCTTGCGTTTAGATAACTAATGTAAGAAGATAACCGTCGTAAGTTGACGCTGGTTAAATTTGAAACCCACGTTAATGGTAAGTATCGTTTACATGGCTATAATGATCTTGGTTAACGTAACTATGGTAGGATGTTAGTAATGTAAACAAAGCATTATTAGTAGAATCGCAGCTCTAACTTTCTCCTGAGTTATTCCCGAGGCAATATGTCCTCCCCAAAAAATGAGTAGAAATTAAATTTATACCATTTTTCCTTTCCTTATGCTTCTGTTGATTGATTGTATTATGTTTCTCGGTAGAGTATGGTTGTTGATTTAGCAATATACTACTAGTGCTAATGGATACAAAAGGAATTAATTACTGTAAGTGCCATTCAGAGAACTATGACAGCCTGTTTGTAATCTAGTGATAATTGACAATATGATGCAATGCAAATATTTGTGTATGTTAATGCATCGGCTGAAGTTTAGTGATCACGAAGATATACAAGGAATAGCATACGATGATATAAATACGCTAAAGTTGACAAAACTTCGGTAATAGATCAATACTACAAGCATCACTGTGCTGGAAGATTGGTGTTATACGATATACGTTGAACATAGATAATATATTTGTAAAGAAAACTGTATCCATTAAGGTGTATTAGTAGAATAAAGATCAAACAATTTTGTAAAATAAATAAATAAATAAATAATAAAATAGTCCTAGATGCAATAAATACGTAAGTTGAATTTATATTACTAAATTTATACAATAATTATGTTGATATTGTAAAGATTGATGACTAAGATGGTGAAATTATATAAAAGGAGTAAAGTAAAGAAATAAATTTACTTTGAATTGAATATTTTTATGGCCTTTATGCATCTATGGTTCAGCATGAGATAGGTCCGGGGGAAGGCTGTGGTAAGAAGTTAACCAGGGCCTAAGTCTGAGGTCACAATCTGTAATTTGCGTAGTGTGACTGAGGGAAAAACACAAGAAAGACCTCAGTCAGGATGTTCGGCCACTGGTATCGAATCAGGTACCTTCCGAATGCGGAGTCAACACTCTACTAACCGAGCTACGGACGCTCGGTAAATAAACTTTGATATTAAGTCATTGAAACTTTACTGTTTGATGTATTATTCCGTTTATGACTGAGGCAAAACCATCAAACCTCTGCTTCAGTAAAACTATCACCAGATTTTGAACTTTGAGTTTTCTTATTTCGAAGAGAGAACGCCGAACCATTATGCTACAATGATAAGAGAGCAACCATGCCATAAACAACTAACATTCCATTGCTTCACAAATTAAGGATATGGTTTGTTTTAGACTACTATAATAGATTTCGAGTTCGGATAACATATAATTGGATACCAAAACAGTACATGCACAGGACCAGACTTGGGGAGTAAAGTAACGCAAGTAACGCGTTACTTTTTCTGTAACGAGTTACTGTAACGTGTTACAATATTTTGAAAGTAACTGTAATGTGTAAAGAGTTACCTTTTCCCCAAGTAACGACATTACTTTTTCATCTGTTGTTTGCAAAGAAACAAACACAATTCCTTGTCAAGAAAGAAATATTTCTTAGAATTTTTCTAGATTTTTCAAAGTCTAAGGTTTAATGTATTTGTAGGTATGCATGTGTATATAATCAGGGTAAAAAAATGGTATTTCCACCTGTTTTCTTTCCACAGTACCAATACAAAAGAAGAAAGAACCGGTGCCAAAGTAACGCCTTACTTTTGAAAGCTAGTAAGGTAACTGGTAACGTGTTACTTTTTGACAGTGGGTAAAGTAACTTGTAACGCGCTACATTTTAAAAGTAACGAGCCCAACGCTGCACAAGGCTACTATTAATGTTTCATTGGATTTCAAAATACTGTATTTTCAAAAATATTAGACACACAATAATGATCGACACATAAAATAGAGCAGAAGCTCACCAGATGTTTATGTGGGAAATCAGGTGTCAGCAGGAATCTACCAGGTGGCAGCATAAGTGTAGTGCAGAAAAATGGGCGTATTGGTGAGGTTCAGTTAGCTCTTCTCATGGCCTCCCACGTCTCCTGATCTAACGCCATGTGACTAGGGGTACGTTAAGAATGGTGCCTACGTCCTACCACAGTCAGTAACACTGGTAGAGCTTAGAGAACGCATCAGTGCTACTGTGACGACCATTGACACTGGAATGCTACAAAAGGTATGAACAGAACTTGATTACCGCTATGTCTGGACGTGTGTCGTGTGACCAAAGAGCAGTTGAAGTGAGTAAGGAAAACTTGGCAAGTTTCCACTTCTTTTCATCTCTCAGCCATTATTATATGTGGAACAGTTTGGAAAATACGGTATTTTGAAATCAGATGATACCTGTTACCAGTTCCAAAGAACACGTGTAATGCAATATTTACATGATCTGATATCCACACATGTGAAATGTCATGTGCATTGGTTGTTAAATTATTTTGTTGTCAGATGACCAAAACTGTCCAACACATACAAAATATACTAATCCCATCGACTTCAATTTAAAATGAATGTAAAAAAAAAAAAAAAAAAAGTTATCACATTAGTAACCGATATGCGTGACCAACAAAACTGGCTTCTTACTCCTTCCTCTAGCCAAAGCTAGAGCAACGGACGCTGTCGTTGGGTCAAGGCATAAAAAAAGAAGTGAGGGGGTGGGGGAGACATAGCCGTAATATATCCATGAAATTTATGTGCTATGCGCATGAAATAGTGAATGTGGCCGAGCTGAAAGTGCGATAGAGCTGCTATAAAAGGGAATGACGTGGCATGTAAAGGGAGTTTGGGAGTTCCTTGCATGATTCCACCGTAGAGGGCAGTAACGTTGAATAATCTGTGATCGATAGTGGTGTCGTTTGCCTGTTCCGTTTTCCCATTTATTATACATTGAACACCGAATGACTAATGAACTTTTGGGTTCAATGGGACACACATCTCGTTCTCTCTCTCTCTCTCTCACATACACACAACCAATATTCATAATCTCTTTCCCTACAGTTTTCAGCAAATAGTTTCAGTATTACTTTTTTTTTAATGTTTAATGACTCTATCTTATTGACACACAAATAACAAATTATTTAAACACTGATTAACTGTTCGTCTCCGAAAAAGAGAGATAAATAATATTTATTTGGGAAAATCATACGCATGCGCTCTCAAATAAATGTATCTTTTTAAAGATACCTCTAATTATTACGCTAATACCGTAAAGAGTCCTTCCAGTATATATATACGAGATTCTATTTTCCTCTAAGGCCCTGTTGCACAAAACACAAAGGGCCGATTTCAAGGGCAGAGTTTTGGCTTAAACGTCAATTTGGAATGCACCAGTTTAACCTAAAACCGTGGCCTAGCTTAGGTAAGGATAGGTGTTGTTATCTATAATGCGTAGATTAATTCGTGGTTCAAGTTAACCCGAGATTTAAATATTTTGTGCAACTCGAAATAGATGTTCATCATTTATATATTAATATCTGCATAAAAAATTCACTGATTACTGTGAATTTTAAGGATTAATTAATTGTTTCTATCAAATGTTATCATGAATTACTGCATCGCATTAATCTCTTACACATTTATACGCCAGCCGGGTGTCCGAACGGTCTGTGGCGGTAGGACATCGGCTCGACGGTCCCTCGTTCGAGTCCCGGCAGGGGCATGGGTATGGATTTTAACAGCTAAAGGGCGAATTTGTGACGGGCCGAAGTTCAAAGTTACTAGACTGGCCCATATAAAAATAAAGTTTACAAAGTTTTTTTTTTACACATTTATACATTTTTGGTAGCAGTTAAAACAGTTGCATACTATCGAGAGAAATATAAAATATCACCTCAGGTTTTAATAATAATTGTTTTCATTTATTTGTTTTAATTTGTAATCTTGGTTGATCAAATTATTATTAACTTTTGAAACTAGCTGTTGAGCATCAAAGGACGAGACCAGGATGCGCACCTGGTTAGAAAAAAAAGATCGATAAACTCTGCTTATATTTCTAAAGCCAATTAAAAATTTAAAATAAACCTTGGCAAATCAATGAATGATATAAATTACTGCATTCCAGATATATTTTGTTTAAAAAATATATGGTTTTATGTTGTGTTGACGGTTTTGTAAGAACCTTAGGTTATCGTGAAAGAAAACTAAATTTTGTTACACTAAATGCAAGTTGACAGCACTGAAATAAAAAAAGAGGAAGCAGATGGTAAGATTTCCTGACAATTGAATATCGCACGAACTCTTTTTTTTTTCATATAGATTACATGGGTCTTTGTTTCCCTACCACGAAGATAATCTGAATGATTAGTTCGGAATCCGTCCGCAGTAGGCGCTGTTCTGGTAGCACGCCATCTTCGTAACACGCTAACAAGATATCATACGACTCTTGGAATTAAGAAAAGAAGAAGAAATAAAAAAGGTTAGAAGAGGGATGGGTTAATACAACGCAATAAAAAAAGAAAGAAGAAAAAATAGCAGTTTCTTTTTAACTTTTCATAGAATTGAATGCGGTGACGGAGATATATACATTGTTTAAGGGGATTAAGTGATAAGACCCAAAAAGGCGGGGCAATATGATTTAGAGGTTGTCGCTGCTTAGAAGTTTGATGATATATTTAAGAAAGACAATTCCTTGTACAGAGTGTTCCTAAAGTAGTAAATCGTTTTAGCTTTAGTGTCCCAACTTCCAAAGCAGAATAATAAAAAAAAAAAAAATACTCTGAACAAAATTCTTTTTATAGTAGTAATTTTTAAGACTTTTTTGATAGTATGGAGTCATTTCCTATGAAAACTCAACACGTTCTGTCAATTTTAGGTTTATTATTATTAATTGGGTTTTAAAATTTCCTTCGTTGATTTTTTTTTTTACACATGAAGCTAATATTTAATATTATTCAGTTAAAGACATATGTAACAAGTTTTGTAAGTAATTTTATAACACATAATATAAAAACATAACGTGATTTACACATGAAATTGTCTTCTTTACACATTTTTTTTTCAGTATAGAACCAGAATATCGTTACCAGTGTCCAGTTATGTATCAAATCTCTTTCTAACTTGGTAATTAGTAAAATTAAAAGCAAATAGAACTATTAAGCGTGCAATAAACCATTGAGAGTATCAAAAACATATACTTTTCGTTACATATAAATTACATAGAATGCACATTACACATGAGTACAACTGTACTGTTTCTAGACCAGCTAATACATTATACGTGATAGAGTTGATATAATCGCTTCCGTGTATCCAATTACTTACCTACCAAACAAGTTTCTTATTTGTAAAAGCAATTTATATAGTAAATGACTTTACTCTTCGCATATGTCAGCCCCTTATAAATTGTGTCTATGAGTAACCTGAGGGTTGTCTCTTCCAATTGAAGTGAAAGCAAATAATATAAAATAAAGCACTAATTACCGCTAATTAGAAGTTTAGAACCAGAAGGGAACTGTTCGGAGCAACTGCTATCAACATTCCATTTGTTTCACAGAGGAGAAAAATGGATTGATTAGGTTTCGCTTCATTTTTTTCTCTCTTACTAGGAAATAAACACATACACACATATATGTTCCTCTCTCTCTCTCTTTCTTCTCATATTTGTGTGTGAGTGTGGCTGTGAGTGGGGGATGTTTGTGTGTGTGTGCCCGCGCACTCAGAGTACCATTAGCAGAGTAATTAGCTCTCTCTCTCCTCTTCTCTCTCTCTCTCTCTCTCTCTCTCTGATGCAATTTAATTTACTTTGTAAATAATGAATAGAGTGGGGGGAAAGTATTTTAGGTGGAGTCCATGCTATGAAGATTAAACACACATACAGTGAAGGGAAATTCACGCCCTAGGAAATGACCGTTGTTATTCCTGGTCAAATTCTAAGAACTGCAATTTTTTTTTTCCGCAGGTGTACATTGTCAGCTAATAATTAGTGAACTTGTTTTAGTCAAGTTTTGATCACTCAGTACTTGTAAACTTGTCCTTTTTCTATCGCTATTTGAACAAACTTTTGTACAAGTCTTGTACATTTTTTTAAAAAAAGATAAAAAATATATCAAAAGAGGTTTCAGTAGTTTAGGAAAGAAGTAAAAATGTTTGAGCAAGCGGGCATAGAACCCGGACCATCTCAGTGGATAATCTATTACTTTGCTGTTTCAGTAATAAATTAGTCACTTTTTTTTAGCCGATTCCTGGCCCTCACGTGAGACATGACTCCAGGCAAGATAGTGTATTGATAAAGCTGCATTTGTTCTTCGACTTACGTGATAAACTACGTCTATTAAGCATTAAGCTGCTTCGTCAATGTTTTTGGAGTTTCTTGGTGTTCAAAGATAACAAACTGTCTACATATTCCAATATCAAACATATTCTCAACATATTCAAATTTCAAGCATATTCTCATCATCTTAAAATATCAAACATATTCTGAACATATTAAAATAGCAAAGGCATTCTAAACATATTCACATATCAAATATTAAAGTATCAAATATATTCTGAACATAGTCAGATATAAAATACATTTTCAACTCGA
>JAGDQP010025785.1:0-10590 GCA_022664845.1 Lepisma saccharinum
ATAAAGAAATTTGGACAATTTCTTCGAACACAAATCAGGCTAATTCTTTAAAATCATGAATTATACTTTTATATCAGTTTTCGCATACTTAGTAATTTCTTTATGCTCTAAGTGATATATTTACACTCTTCATGATGTCACAAAAATGCAGTCTCCGTAAGGGGATATAAAAACACAAGCGTTGCAATTGTTCCTAAATAGTTCAATATCAGTCGAATATGAATTGTCTTAATACTTCCACATTAAGTTGCATAATACACTTAAATTGCAGCAGGGCACTGTCAAATGTCTTAGTTTCAAAATTTCCAAGCAAACTGCTATTAGCATCATTTTCTTATCAAAATAAGAAAAACAAAATTTATGAGGTTTCATAAATTGTTTTCGTTAAATCTCGACCTTTTTTCACAACCCTCCTTCCAATACCTTGTTAGGGGACCGAATCACGTGAACAAACTTATTCTTTTTAAATCTTACGTACTCATCATTGACGTAGCTGATAGCTACCAACAATGGAGAGCTTTCTCATATTGGTCATATTTAGTTTAATTCGCTAATGCAGAGAAACAACTCCATATTCAGTCAACAGATTCCTTAATCGAAACTTGATTGTATATTTTAATCGTTTTATTTCTATGGTTAGACTCTTCTCTCCTTATAGCCAAAAACGATAGTCGTGTGGTCACAGCAGTGTTCGATTTGAAGCGGGGTATATGGTTGGATTTCCCCTCTCTGCAAAAGTATTCCCTGGCTCTGTTTCCGAAAAAATTCCCTCCCTCAGCAAATTGTACAAATTGGGCAGTAAGTCTGAAATATTAGACCAGCGTCATGAAGGTCGCGATTTCGAGTTGATTTTAATAAGCATTGCACTCACATAATAATGTCAGGCCGAAGTGAAAAGTTACTAGCATGCTCCATACAAAATAAAGTTCACCGCAAATTCATCTTATCCCAGTTTGTGAAATTTTTATTTTTCATTCATTTCTAGTGTCTGTTAGTTATTTCTTCTCTACGTAGGCTACAAAATAACTGCTTCAACCATAGAGGCAAAATGCTTTTATATTTGAAATTTTCTCCGATCTACCTTCGTTGACACTATTAGTAACAGGAATTACCATTTTTTCATTAGTCTCTTGAAATATATATATATTTTTTTTAACAACGCTTCGATATGATTGCCACAGCAATCTGTTGTCTAAATGTTTGGTATGCTCTTTCAAGTTTTGGAATTCTTAATTTTACTGGTTGTCCTGAAGGTTATTTACCACTTTAACCTAATTGTGAACCTACAACGCAGAATGTACAATACGGTCCTTTATTTATTTAAAATAAACAAACAATTATATGGAGACTGACGTAGTCATAATCCTTACAATTAATTTTATTTTTTAAAACTAATAATAATATGCTTCCAAACATGTTTCTATTTCTTGCGAAAATACACTCTTCCAAGTTCATATAGGTGGAGTTAAGGGGCGGGATATATCCCCCATATCCCCCCTTTCCTAAGCCATTGGTTAGTAAGTCAATATATTTTTTTTAACCAGCGCGAGGAAAGCGAGAAGAAGCAAAACTGGACCTAAGTTCGGCTGTTAGTTGTTTGAGACAGGGGGAAGGGAAGAGATGGGAGAAGTGCCCCTAAGCTATATGTCTTGCAAGGTCTCTTCTGTCCTTTCAAACCACAAATGATTCTTGTGGACCCTTCTTGGAAGATGACAAGGAACCAAGTCATGAAAAACGTAGGCAGTAAGATTTCGATTTGTAACAGAGGCATCTGGATGTCGGCTAATGGCAAAAACGAAACTCGGAACTGTATTCTCGCTTCTTAAACGCATTAAATGCTGGTCATGCCAAGTCGGTCACCTAGAGTAGAGATGGTATGAATTTGAGTTCAGGAAACGATACTCGAAAACCAGAACCCTCAGGTCAACTTTTACCATGGAAAACCTCAGTCAGAATGATTGGTACAATACTAGAAGGGATCTTATAGAGTTAGATGTACGTGGTGAAAACTGGTTTGATCTTGTCCAAGATAGAACCCAATGACGAACGTTTGTTACCGCGGCGATGAACTTGCGAGTTCCATAGCTCATAGAATGAGTGAGTTAACAGTTTTTTTGCTATTTTGCTTCGAATTTTTAAACACTTTTTGCAGTCATAAAGCCTCAAACCCCGAACTAACTGAGTAAATCACGTTATAGGAAAGTTGCTATGGTCAATCAGAAAATACTCTAACAATAGGATTTTATACTATTCTTGCAATAGGCAACTTGAGCTCAGATCGACAGCTATAATTGTCTAGGCCTGTATCTAAGGAACAATATATGTATATATTCATAGCCATCAGTCCACTAGTAGATGAGGTCTCTCCCCGAAGGGAGGAGTTGGTCTACTGCTCCCACGCTGACCAGACGGGTTGGGAGAGGAAAGCCGAAGCTCTCACTGTCCCTTTTATTCACAGCAGCGTCCTAATTGTCCTCACGATGCTGGGTCAACACCGAAATTATTGAGCGCCCACCGTGAATGGAACCCGGAACCACTCGCACTGAAGTCGAGGGCGCTACCGACTATTCTACGCAGGAGGTCATATATATATATATATATATATATATATATATATATATATATATATAAGTGTCAGGAGTTGTTACTTAATAAGTGCTATACAAAGCACTACGAAATTTGATTAACATAAAAATTGTGAGAACATGAACTTCTATAATTAGTATCAGTGATCGAAGTGAGGCGGTATGCACCGGTATAGCATACTAGCTCTGGTTTTTTAGAGCTAAAAGCATACCGTCACTGAAACATACGGTATCCGTGTTGTTATATATCACTTTTTGAAATGTCGGAGCAAGTATTAGGAGAACATACCGTCTGTGTTTCTCTCCCACTTCGAACACATGGTATCAAATGATCCAGGCGTCGATTAAATATTCATTAAATGTAAATTTGGGATTTTATTCAGAAAGGATGAAGTGAAAACTTTCCAAATTCTATCAAAATTAAAGCAAATGGCAATGAAAAGAAGGCATGATTACCACGTGTGATTATCAACTTTTATATATATTTCTGTTGCAAATAGATTGTTTCATTTCCATATAGGTCTTTTTCCATTATATCCTCTGCTTCTCCAAAGAATTTATTTCAGTGTGATATACTGTCCGGGAAGATTTTTTTTCGCAGTGGGTGTGTCCTTGATTCCTTTAGGTATCTTAGCCTCAAGCTGAGATTAAGATAGAGGAGGATGTTGGAAGGTAGTTGGTCATGGCATAGTTTGTTGGTATCATCTCAGTAATTACCCATTGCTATAATTTCCCATCAGCAACTTGTAGATCCTTTGGAAGTTACCCATCCGACATTCTGTATGTTGACAATTTGGGAGGAGCTACCCCAAAATTGATTAACAATATTAAAGCAGACTACATACACAAATTTATTCAATTACGTCTACACGCATATATAATATAATTAGATTTACGCACAACAACAGTCTGAAAATATTGTAAACTGAAGATTCAAGATTGTTCAAACCACTAATCCACACATACATTAGACTTGTCCTCTGGCTTTATTGAATGAACTCTCAAAATAAAATATCGTTAAAATGTACTCATAGGTAACACACACCATACATATAAAATAGGCAAACACACAGTTAAATGTAAATCTAATTTCCATTGTTTGATTTTCAAACCTTATAATATTATTTTATTATTAAAACATAATTTAATCTTACACATAAAATATATTCTGATAACAATGTTACATCTTGAGCTTATAATATTGATTGGAATTGTAATGATATAATATCGGATGAGCGACGCATTTACTATATATCACGTTATAATTATGAATTTAATAAACGGGATTTACTTCACTACATTCGAGGAAGAATGAGAGAGCACCAAACAATCTGCATGATGCACTCAATACCCAATGATACGAAAAAAAAATAGAATGGTTCCTTTTGAATTCAGAAAACAGTTCGTGAGACTGCAAATGACAACAATCAATGAAGATGAGCAAGTAAAACATAAAATCATAAAAGGAATCTTGTATCACATTCTATCCAAGTCAAGAATTATCAATTAATATTCATTATTCAATAAAAAACTTACACACAAACGCATAGACACATACATGTAAACATACTATAAATATGCGGGGGGGGGGGAACCTCTCAAAAGGCGAGTAACTCGACCCTATATGTGGGAATTGTGACCGCAATTTTTTAATTAATAGTCCCAGCGTTTTCAATATGGAGGATCCAGGAATCTCTTTTAGATAGTAAAAAACTCCAGAAAACAGGTAGATTCCCCGACGCCTTGATTTCTACATATTAATCGTAGTAAAAGTACTTACTTTGGATCGAAATGCTCACTTTCGCAATATGAAAATACACTTGTACAAAAGAGAAAAAAAAACTGAATTTTTACATATATCAGGCCCCTAGGTTTTTCTCGATCTAATGACTCCGTTGATCATCTTGGTACCAGATATGACAAATTCCAAATCAAGCAATCAAATTTAAATTCAGACGTGAAATAGACACTTTTTGTTTTAGTCAGGAGGAATTATATTTACTATCGTACTGACATCTGGCGTATAAACAACCTGTGGCTCTAATTGAATATCTATTTCTACCATTTCATGTTGGACATTACAGATAAAAAAGGCTTTAAATAACATCCAGTAAACCTTTCAATTAATTTCTAAGAAAAGTCTGGAAATTGCCTCCATGGAAACTCACGAGGCTTCTCCCTACATAGAAAGTCATTAAATTAAATTATGATTTTCAAATATTCAAAAACACTGAACATAACAGAATACGGGACAGAATTGTTTAATAGCTAAATATATACATATAAAAACAAAGAAAAAGAAAAATAGATATCAAGGTCTGTATATACCATTTGTCTACAGAAAAGTTTATTGCTCACCGTTCCTTCCTTCTTTATAGTTTATTCAGTATATCCATTTACATAATTTCCATGCTTTTTCTATTAAATCATTTATTGTTGCACATACTCAGATGCGTACAATCTTATAAATTTACCACATATTTGATGATAACGTACGAAAAATGTTGCTTTTACGTATAACATGCTATATAAATGAAATGTTCCATAAATTTGGGTACAACTATTCAGTGTGCTATAGACACCGAGTACTTACACGACATGCATTTTAATATTACGTACATACCGTGCTCATAAATATATATGCTCTGCACAGTGCGGTCGATTCCAAAAAAGCTGGTCAACAAGTAACTAGTTAGAGGTTTTTCATGTTGGGTTGGTTACAGTACATCTGCAATGGTCAGAAATTACTTATGGAAGTGTTCATTTCCTTTTACCTGTCCCAGAGTAGGAGTCGCAAAGCTACCTTTGTTCGATTGGCATAGATTGTGTTACTGAGGCAGTAAACGACGCACGTGTTGAAAGTTGTATAAAGAATTTAGATTGAAGCAGATTATAATCGAATAAAAATGGAATCAACGTCTGAAAGTATGTAGAATATACAGTATATACGATATAATAATTTATCAAGTATAAATTATTAGTGATACAATAAGTATTGTTGATGTTTATTAACTGAAATCGATAAAGTACGATACGTTATTATGAAAAATATATGTTGCTGTGCTCTCAAACTTATTGTAAGTTATAGTCAAAAGTATGTTCGTCAATATAAAAAAGAACAGCCCGAAGTTGCTCCTGTTTGTTATTGAATCGTTTCAAAATGGCGTACCCAAAAATCATTTTGCACACCGTTTGAGCTAGAGCTACGAAATTTGGCACAAATGTATATTATCACGAGTAGTTTAATAAAATATTAGAACATTTTGAAAAACTCGCCATTTTGGATTCAAAATTGTCGCCAAACCTATTGTTGTATCGATTGCAAAGTCTAAACCGCTGGAGCTAGGAACACAAAATTAGATATGAACGTACATGATCACTAGTTACAGAATGTTTCGAAAGACGCCATCTGAGATCCAAAATGACGGACCCAAAAATGCATTTTCCAGCTGTTTAAGCTAGGGAAACGTATTTTTGTCATAAAGGTGTATCATCACGAGTAGTTTAGGTAAATATTACAATATGTTGAAAAAGTTGCCATCTTGGATTCAAAACGTCCGCCCAAAATCCAATCAGAAATAATTTATTAAAAAGAACATCATCATATTTCATTAAAAACAATCATCATTTAAGTATACGCTAAAATGTTAAAATGTTGTTATGAGGGTTCAATTTTTGAAACTCTGACTTCAAATTCGTAATCAGCGGACCACCACCACCACACACACACACACACACACACACACAAAAACGAGTACACATTTTGGGATCATTCACTTGCGTTTTCTACTTTTGGCTAGCTTTTTTGGAATCGGCCGCACTGTGTTCTGTCTCATCCAGTAGTGGATTGAATATATGGCTCTGAATTACATATGGAAATCCAAAAGAAGCATAAATGTGAGACTTAAATAACATTATATGATACACAGGTGAAAAATAAACTTGTCTCAGGTTTAACAAAATAATCAGCTACTACTTACTCCTCATGTCATTGATGACATTTATTTACTTCAGTTGTGTTGCTGAATTGTTATAGTCACCGTAACTAAAGGAAGATCTCGTTATACACTTCCAACGAACGTATACCAGCTATTGAAAGAATTCTAAGGTTAAAAAATGAAGGAATAAGAATTTAAAATACATAAGATTACAAATGAATTAACAAAATAACTAACCACAATTAATTTATGTTTGTTTCAGTCAAAAATGGGTTAAACGTACTAACAAAGCTATCAGGAGTGATGGAATAGATTTTCAAAAAAAAATTGGACATGATACTTTACTCTTTTTTGCTTACAAATTCGAAGACCAAATTTATTTGTCGTTCTGATTATGTTTTGTAACAGTAATTTTCTGGCGTTCTCGAATAGGAAGGCGGCGAACAAACCTAGGATCGACTATTTCTGGAAGCAAATGTTCCCAATAAAATACAGATAATTTTGGAAGAATTTTGGACATAAATTCCCTGTCTCTCGTAATTGTAACGGTTTTTACATCATTTGGTAAATAAACAATAAGATCGCATCTTTCCAAATTGCAACATTGTAATTGTGTCTGAATTTGATAAAAGTATTCACTACATCGCCGTAGGAGATAATGGCCACTTTTGTCCCTTGATAATGTCCTTTTTTTTCCCTCGTAGATATGTAACTGTTGACCCAATAAAAAAAATGCGTGTCTTTGGTGTCTGTATCTGTGTGTGTGTGTGTGTGTGTGAGTGAGTGCATTTAGTATATAGGATTGTTTATTATTATTACTATTATTATTATCATTATTGCGCATTATTCTTTTATCATTCTCTTTTTTGTATTGTATTTCGCTTATATTACTAACATTGTATATTTCATGTAATTCTATTATTGTTGTATTGCCCTTACTAGTGGCTAATGTTCACTATTCTTTTTTTTTCTTATTGTAATATTGTAACCATACTCTTATTTTGACAAGGGTTAGGTGGCAGAGCAGCCATAGGCTGAACCTCGCCCGCTCCAATAAAGACCATTTCAATTCAATTCAATTCAATTCAATGGAAAACTAGTGACAGTTTCGCAGGCTTCTTCCACAGTTCGACAGTGGCGAGGAGCAAATAGACATTTAATTTCTATCAAATATGTTTCATCTTCATTCTGCACTATACCATCAGGAGAAGCAGCGAGAAACGGATTTTCAACATTTATATATAAACCGCATTTTTTCACACATACGCCAAATTTTTGTTCGTACATACTCCGTGCCGGTTCCTCCATTGCTCTGCCCCACAATACAGGGTCTGTGGTAAGATCTGGTGAATATAGCAAGTTTTTTACAAGTGGTCCAATCAGCGATGTTTCTCTTCTGGTAGCTATCTTTTTCACATTCGAAGCAGTTACTCTTGTTCTTCTTTGCTCTCTCCACTGCTTGCACTTAGCTTGATCCCTCGTTTGTTCTTCAATTTCAGCAGCTTTTTCCTTCTTAACATCAACTCTGGTAATGTAGAACTCTTTACATAAATTTCGCAACTGATCTTCAGGAACGTCCGGTGCACCATAATCCAAATATCTGGTTTCCTTACATTTACGCAATATATGTTGCTCGCCCTTTTCATTGCTTTCAAACCATTTTTTTTCTTGATTTGTATTTTTTCATCAATAATAATTTCTTGCTTCTCTTCAGAATTAGTTTTGTCATTGGGGACATCGGGTTTCTTTTTTATTTCTTTCGATACAGCTTCCTTTGCCATTGATTTCCCGGAGAAATTTGTGATAAAACAGCAGCGGCAACTCTTCTTTCATAACTCTTGCCTCGAGAGTAATCTATCCGCTTTCCTCCTGTGAATTTCGTGATATTTGACATAAAACTTTCAGCTGCGTTAGTGGTCATGTTCTTTATGAGGGAATCACTAAGACCAACCAATCGTACAAATACTTCTTCTATCAAAGTGAGTAATCCTACTTTATCAAGAAGGGGGATGCAGTTTTTTTCACTGGAAGATGATGGACAAATTTCAGTGCATTTACTGTGATCCCCGAAAGTGTGAAAGGGAAGACTTCGTAGAGATTGCTTAAGGGCTTGCAAACTTTCTTCTTCTGTTTTCATTTTCTGCTTTACGTCTATACTACATTGAGTTATAAGCTGTCTACAGCGAGATGTCATAACTTCAATCTTCGACCTTAACAATTTTCGCGCCGAAAGTCCGTCTTTCCCTGGGAACATTTTAGAATTATCAGCAGCCGCATGAAGTTTCTTCCTGAAATTCTTAATAACATGATTAGCACATACTATTTTTTGAATGTTAACTTTCTTTGCATATGGAACAGTTTCATATATGTTGGACATAACAGAAGAATCCCCATCTCCAACAATTATGTTGCAAACAATTCCATGTTCTTCAAAAAGCCAGAGCAGCCCCTCTGCTATTATATCTGCCTCCATTGACGTTGCAGATGAACTCCAATTTGCGTTGCAGATGTGTTCCTTCGCAGATGTCCCTTTTCTGCTTGCTGCTTGACAAATAACACAATATTTATTTCTTACATTTGCAAATAGTATTTTTTTCGTTCTCTCCCCGATAATAACAGCCATTCCACTCTGAGCATCAAAGCTGTGGCCATATGATCTTTTGCACCAACTACCATCCACGATAACAGAAATTTGTGGAAATCCTTCATCAGTAAGATCTCCTTCAGCAATTGCTGCGTTTTTTCTTCTTGTATAGTGTTTGTTATTGTTTCCATTTTAAGTTCACTCATTAATTCTCCCAGTCGTTGCTCGTACCTCTTATAAGTAGTATTGGACATAAAAGGAGACTGCATAACAGCCAAGAATTCCTCTGTTTGATAGAATCCCATACCTACGCTCAAACTTCCCCACACAGCATCTAAATTCAAAGCAGATGGTGTTGACGTAAATACACTAATATTCGCAGAACAAATTTTCTTTTTACAAGCAAATTTCAGTTCACTTGCTAAACCTAAACTTCTTGTGCCGATGTGTACGAGATGACCTCCAAATTCACAATTTAAACTATGGCGTTCCACCTTTCTTATTTGTTTCGCAAAAGACGAGAGATCAACCACTCGTCTGCTTCCTGATATAGGAACTTCACTTCTTGTTTCCTCGTGTTCAATAATAAAGTGTGGTAGATCGTTTTGTGTAAGATGGCTTTCTGATTGACTATCATTACCTTCGCTCCCACGATCATGCACTTGTACCTCAATCTGCAAAGTTTCATTATCTTCTTGCCTGAAATATAATAAAAGAAGCTTTCCAGTATTTTTTTTTTTTAATTGACTAAAATGATAAGCTACCCAAGTAAAATATATTCTGCAACATTTCACAAACGATATGAATCAGCGCTAAATGGAGAATTAACCCAAAGCCGAAACTTTAATACGTAACACAAAATGAAACTAGAATAATGAAAACATTTCCAAATGATAAATTTTGGAGAAATAGTGAAACCTACTTTGATTTTCTGTGAAGAACTAACGATAGCTTTCACTCCCGTGATTTATGGTGAAATAATCTAACACCAATATTAAAAATAAAAATGACAAATCATGACGAGAAATCAAACGTTCAGTGGGGATGAAATATGGTAACATACCACATTCAAAAATGTAAAATATCCAGGTAAAAGCTAGATTTTAGTAAGAATTGTGTTTCTAGTAGGGATTGTTCAATGTGAGTACCCCTTGTCTAAAAATAATTAAAACCGGAGGAAAATGTAAATGGGGTAATAATTCCAACTAGTAGCTTTCTCCCTAATGAGGAACTTATATGCTGGTGATATCCTTTCAGATGAAAAGCCAAAACCATAAGCTTCATTTAGATAATATAGTGGCCTAGATATCTTAGGCAGATCTGGAGATATAAGTAAAAAAATAACGTACGACAAAATTAGGCAGGTCGATATTAAACCGTGAATTGGTCAGTTCTTTCATAGTTAGCCACAAAACGTTGATAAGAGCACGCATTTTCACACACACACACACACACACACACACACACACACACACACACACAC
>JAGDQP010025785.1:10600-26559 GCA_022664845.1 Lepisma saccharinum
CACACACACACACACACACACACACACACACACACACACACACACACTGTCTCTCTCACACACACGCACATACACATAAATGTTCTGAGCGAAAACGCAGCACAGAAAATAAAAGGATTGGAACTATAAAAATATATGTAAAAGAAACAGAAATGTTCGTAAAGCATGACAGTTAAAAGAAAACTAGCTGAATCCCGGGGGCTCCGCCCGTAATATTTAAAAATGGTTGGCAGCACTAAAAACTGGTACTGCCACAGAGGGAGAACTTGCACAGTATTTTTTCTATGGTGTTGAAAAAATATTCATGCCAACTTTGGTGCGGATTCTGCTAATTGTACATATAAGAGCAATTTAAAAATTTGAATTTTAAAGTAGGTTTGCAACATTGACAAGTGAGGTGCTTGGGGACAGGAAACAGCCACAATATGTTTCGATTGTGTTGAATATGTATACCCAAAGTGTGGTACGGATACGTCGAACTGATTGGACTAAGTAAATATTTCATTTTTTTAAATTGGTTGTAAACAGTGTCAACTGTGGGACCTGAAGTACCCCTATGACGGGTCCCAGTACGTAAATACAAAGTTTGGTCCTAATACGTTCAACGATATGGAAGCAATTTAAAAAACCTGAAATCGTTTGGCAACACTGACAAACTACGGTGCCTGGAGTGTCTTCATAACGGGTCGCAATACCTAATGAACACGTATGTCAAATTTAGTGTAAATGAATGCACACGTATAATTTGTATTAATAAAGGCATTTCTATAAATTAAATTTTAAAATAGGCTAGCAACACTCATAGCTGGGGTGCTTGAAGTCGTGGACACCCAAAACCTTCTTATATTATGTCAAATCATGTTTAAGCTAACAACATGTAAGTTTGGGGCAGATACGGCATGGAAGAAATTTTGAAGTTGGCAACCGAGAACTAGGCAACCCGAATATCTCACATAACCCTATACAAAAAAAAAAAAGTAAAAGCTGTAATCTAGGGTTTAATTTGTGTTGTATTTGTTCTTAATTATCTATATAAAAGTAATTCTTGAGATGTTAGCAGTATTACAGTGAAACAAAAACGAAATTTAGAAGAAAAAAAAAACTAAGTCTCATGTTTTTTTTTTAATTTTATTTTTAAAAAACTGAAGTTTTAGAAAAGAACTTTTTTAATATTTAGTAACATTTTTTCTTCAATATTTGAATCGATGTGAGAATTGAATCAAGATTACGTGCTCTCCAAAACCCAAACCTGAAAAATTACAATTTCAGTTAAATTACATGAAAAGATTATTTTTTAAAAGTCAGTCAACTTCCAAACGTGACAGAAGACCTCATTATGTACAAACGGTACCAATTTCATGATTTCCGATTTACTATTTACAAGATACATTTCTAAAATATAAATGTTGGCATTACCCCATATTGCAATACCAAATGTCGGCGGCTACTTTCGCCTTGGTTCTAGGGGTGTTCGAATGTGCAATGCGCATTGCGGAATTCGGAATTTCTTCGATTCCGGTATTCCGACGTTCCGAAATTCCGACTGGCAAGCCTTGTATCATCGCGTCAACCGACAGAGAAGTTGCCGACGGACGGACGGCAATGATCTATGGGGCTCTCGTTGAATTTGAGCTCTTATGGTTTTAGGCATCTCAGATTCCGTCCGTCCGATTGTCGAAAGTACAACTGCTACGAAGATGACTGAAGTGGTGTTTAAAAGGATGATATTACGATCTATGGGATTGATCCTATCTAGGTATCCCACGAAATAATTTTCTTACCAAAACATTCTTCTTTCATGCAAATGATGTAATGATGTTCAAAATTCAAACCAGAGATTATATAGACATCTATAGGATCTACAGTATGAAAAAGAAACTGATAAATGCATGGTAATATCAAGGTAGTAAGGATCGTCCAGTTATAAGGAAGGCAACACAGCACTCTTTTGTTCCTGTTGACGATTTTTATAATTTAACTAATATTTCCTCATCGCCTTGTTTCATGTACTCATCAATATTTTTATAGATCAAGTTTCTCTCTCTCTCTCTCTCTCTCTCTCTCTCTCTGTGTGTGTGTGTGTGTGTGTGTGTGTCATTCAGTTTGAAGATGATACTCTTTGAGATGATCGTATAAAATCTGAACTGAATTGAATTTATGACCTTTTAGTATATTGTGCTTGGGCTCAGGCCGGGATACGGTAAGTAAAGGATAGAGAAGATATCGACTAGGTCCCTCCTTTAGGTACCATCCCGGCATTCACCTGGTGAAACTGAGGAAAACAATGGGAAACCTCAGTTAGGGTGGTCGGCCGTGGGTATCGAAGTCGAATTACGTACGTACTCATTGGTAATCCAATGTCCGCGACGTTACCGCCTGGACTACGGGGGCTTAGTATATAAAATTAGAAATGAATGAATTTATGCCTTTAGGCAACTATCGCTCAGGTGGATGATGATGGGATGAATTGGTGGAATGAAGAAAGTGGGAGGAAACGGGAGCACCCCAAGAAAACCCACGGACACGGTGTTTGTCCACCACAAAGCCCACATGGCATGAATAGGGATTGATCCGACGACCCCTAGCACCAGAGATGAGCGCTCTACCAACGCCCCCTCATTAGCTTCATGTGGCGCCTTTCGGCCCGGCGTTCAGTGTATGTGGCTCCTTTGCTCCCCTACTTGCGGTTCTGGTCTCATTGACGACAGATATAGTAAATAGTCCATATTCAGAAATGTATTTTGTATTTAACGAACTCCAGATACAGCACATATAACGGACGCGAAGGGAAGGATTTGGCAAGAAATAATCGACCCTCGCCTTATTCAAGGAACTACCAGTACTGACCTTGCGTGACCAAAGGAAAGGATGGTCGGTTGCTGATTTCGAACTCACAACCTTCTGAATGCTACTCCAACGCTCTACCAACTGAGCTACGGTGCCAAATAATTTCGAAGCCGTGAGGAACTCGGTGTTGCTGCCCTGCATTCCAAACTGGATCTATAAGATATCATAACTTTAGGAGCTACATACCTTTTTCTTTCTTCTTCTCTTCGTTTCTCCCAATATTTCCTAAGTTTATAAGCAGAACGAGATCTTTTCTTCGGTAGCTGCGAAGGATAAGCTTTGCGCCTTTTTTTTTGCGTTTCCTTCTGGAATATTCATATTGTCTCACACAGGCTTAGCTCAGATTTAGGATTCACCTATACACGAGTAGTACTAAATAACAACTACCGCCGTTTTTTCTGTTGGCTTCTAGTGTGGGTGGAAACTATTCGCTGAGATAAAGATCCACTTTGTCCGCCTCTGCATCAGACGTTTATATTTTCAGTATGTTTTGTAATTGTACCCATGCATATAGATCTGTGTTTGTGAGCGCTACTGTGGACTATATTCCGGTTACAACAAACAAGTCATAGTTCAGTTTTGCCCACTCCATCCTCTTTCCTCGCTTTATGCATTCTCGCAGTCAGATTGATTGAATTTCTTTCCTTTTTTGTTTTTGTCTTTTGTTAGTCGCAACTTCCGCTGCTGTCTGTGCTTGGTTGACATTTCTGAAGCCTCTCTCTCTACTTCTGGCAACATTGAATCGCGTCTACCTGACGTCGGGATCAGCATTTTACGTGAGGTTTCCTTTTCCTTTTTGCCTTAGTAAATAAGAATGAAGAAGCTTGCATCTTGTCTTGGTTTCATTACAAAAAAATAAGTTTTATTTTCACAATTGTAAGTACATTTTTCAATGAAGGGAGATCACTGATCGCTGTGAAAACATACTAATTGCCCTCCAGCCAAATTCTATGTTTTTTCTTTTAATTGTTATTGAGTTATCTAAAAAAAGAAACACATGTTAAAGGATAGGAGAAATGCCAACACATTCAGCTGTAAGACATCGCCTTAAGACGTTTCGTTAATAAATGCTCTCTTTTGTTTGTTTTCTGCACTTTGGATTTTTTTAAAAATGTTTTAGAGAATTCAATGTTAAGGAGACGAAGATGGGTTAGATTTTTCATTAGTAGCAATAGAAAAAACAAATAAGCATGATATTCTCAATATAAACAACATTCGTTCTAAGGAGCACTAGCATTTTTCGTTTTGATTTTCATGAAAGCTTACCTTGTTTGCAATTTGGATGAGTAGTCAATTGAAAACATGTGTTTTGTTGCATGTTCTAACACCGTGTAAGATTAACACATATTGTAATTGGCTTTCCATTGCAAATGAAAGCAACTTAAGCTTTCATTAAATTCAGTCCTAACTCAGTCACTATGTTTGCTTGCTCCCTGTGTTGACATCGCTTACGGAATATTATGCACTGAGACTGATGTCAAAGTTCTAATCTTTTCTGTAATACAAGTATTTTACAAGAGAATATTAGGTTAGGTAAAGTAGACTTATTTATTAACAGCTTATATAAAGTAAACTAATCTAACATTAGCTAAAGGAAGCATTGTAGTGGGCCAGATGAGAGGAAAGAACACAAAAATCTCCTTACTTGCCCGATGTTAGTAGTAATTCTTGCTATCAATCAACAATGAATGCTGTCATTTATAGTCATTAAGGCCGGAAAATGAGAATATTACTTTTTTCTTAAGTTTACAAGCAGGTGTGGAAAGATAAAATATTCAGTAAGCTTGTTTATTTAAAAGAGAATGAATCAGTATTAAAAAAGAAAGGTTAATAAACTCTGAAAGTTTATATAAAAATCATGTCCTTGATTTGGAATGTTCATTAGTTTTTTCCAACCAATTTATAAGTTCTTTTATGTGGTAATCTACAATGTACTTATTTGACTCTGTTTACCCCCTCCGAGCATTACTTTGTTTCACTTAGCTAAGTATTTCCAGCGTATTTAATACCTCTTTATGCTCTTTCAAAGGACAGAGAGACTGTAGCTGAGCACAAGTACTAAATAGAGTAGTAGTAAACAGTTGAGCTGTTTTTAAAAGATAGTTTTTTTACTTTAATATTTTACTTAGCTGATGATTTAATTTTTAAGATTTAGTAAGATGAATAGAAACTTGCATTCTCTAATATTTAATAACGTTTTAACTCTTTCCCTACCTATTTTTCTACACTTTGTAGTTTTACAACTTTACACCATTTGTTTGTTTTTCTAAAAACGAGTGTAGATAATATTTTTTTGTTTTCTAACTCATATTGCTTTAAAAGTGTGTAGATAGCATTTTTTTTCTAACTTACACAAAGAAAATATGATTTGTTATCATACTCTATAAAAATCTCATTTATTATTATTATCTTTTAGAAAAGACTGATTTTAGTGTTTACAACTTTCATTCCTAGTTTTTTTCTACAATTAAAGTTTTCATATATTAAAATATCATTGTAACTTCTTTAGTGTTTACTTTACAAACTTTCATTCCTAGTTTAATCTAAAGAGAAAAGTATTCATAGAATAAAAATATCATTGCAACTTCACCAAAATGTAAACGTCATTTGCAACTTGTAAGAAAAAAATTATGCTTAAGTTCCAATTGTAACTTGTACAAAGTTAAATTTTACTCACAACTTTACTAGAAAAATGTCCTCGTACCTTTAAAATTGTTTGATAGAATTTAAGTTTACAATTTACACTATCTAAAATCTTAAACAGAGTAAAATATATTTCACAACATTTAAGTAACACAAGGTAAAATGTCATTTCCAACTTGTAAGAAAAAGTTATCTTTAAGTTTCACTTAATTTTTACCTCCAAATTTACAACAAAAAATTTCTGGTACTTTTAAAATGTTTGGTAGAAATTTGTTTACAATTTACACTTTGTGTAAAAACTTACCCGAAGTTAAATATCCTTCATAAGTTTTAAAATTACACAAGGTAAAAATCTCAATTCCAACTTGTAAAAAAGGTTATGTTTAACTTTTCACTTGTAACTCATAAAAATATAATTTTATTACTCATAATTTTATAACAAAAAAATTCTCCTACTTTTGACATGTTCGCTTGTTTCTTAGAAATTATCCTTACAATTTACAGTTTGAAACTTACACAAAGTAAAATGTCACTCACAAATTTTAAATCTCACAAAGTAAAAAAAGAAATATTATTCACAAATTTGTAATAATGACTCCAAATTTTCAACTCTCTTTTACTTCAGTTTTTAGTTTTAGTTTTTAGATTTTATTTACTTATTTTATTTTGTAAAATAAGTTATTTAAAAAAATTCCGTTTCTTACTTTAACTTTATAAAGAAAACTTATATTTTTCTAGTTTTCAAATAAAATGTATTCACAACTTTGTAAGAACAAAAGTGTTTCCTTCATTAATATGTGAAAGAAGAAACGTAATTTCTAGGTTCCACAGAAATGTTTATAGGGTGCAAATAATAAAATTTTACCTTGTAACTTTAAGTTATGAGTTCAATATCCTATGAAAGCTTGGCTAAATAAGAGATGTTCTCGAAGATGTTTCTGCTTAAGTTAATTAGGAAATAGAAATAATTACAATACTTATATTTACAAATTAAAGTCAGACAAAGTTCATAAATTTATATTCTCTATTATTTCTGAATTTAAGCAAACTTTTTTCATAATACATCATACAATTTGGTTAAAATTTAGTCTCCTGGTGGCACCTTTTTTAGCAAAAATGTTCTAATCAGAACGAGAATGATATTCGCTTATGTTTAAATCAACGCTAAGAAGATTGAAGGTACCACAGGTAATGTCACACAAATACATTACTCCTTATCTGTAAATAAGACTAATAAGTGACTATCTTCCAGTAAAATGAAGGTGCATGAAGTTATAAACAGTAAATAGACTATCGAGCGACTGATTCCAACTTGCAAATGAATATGCTAAGATATTTTTTTATGATATTTCCGTATATTACCTGACTGATCTGCTCTTCATCGACTCAAATATAAAAATTATACTTTCCATCAACTGAAAAGGTCGTCATAGGAATGATATTTTTTGTACACCCTCAGTCGGATCCAATGGTGAAAGTCTCCCTTAGTTCTAATGGCATCGTGGCCGGATCCAATGACGGAAGTGCTCCGTCAGTTATAATGCCATCGTGGCCGAATCCAACATCAGCCCCTATTAACACAACAGTGCAATTTTTCCTACATTATCTTCAATTAGTAAGCATGGAAAACGTGGAGCATAGGTAACACAGATTCGGTAATCAATGATGATAAGGACTTTCTTCATATTTACTATCGTCATGAAGAAATAATAGGTCATTTTTTCACATAACAAGTTGAGCTCAATTCATGATTAAAACAACCAATCAATTTTTTCTACTGCTGCCATCTTCTGAGTAAAAAGTTGAAAGATAATCTTAGGAGGTTTTCAAGACAGCTTATATTCGCCTTTTGAAAATTAGATATATTTTCTTTACTATTCAAGATACCTTACTAAAAAAAGTATTCCAATATCGAAATAAAGTGTTGCGTTTAGACTAGTAACATGATAGGAATGTAAAAGTATGTTGCTTATCCTTATCAAACTAACATGTACTTATGCTTATCAAATTTAACTTGCTTATCCTACCTCTACAAGCATTGTGTGTAATTATTTACCTAGAGCGTTCCGTAGAGTAAAGAATATGTTTGTAATACCTTGTTTAGATTTGTAACATTTTTTCGATGATAAAATTATGTGTAAAACTAACTTCCTTTCGGACTATCAAACTTAACCTGCTTGTAGTATCATTGATTGTCCATCCATCGATCCAATGTCTTCACTTTGACGGTTGTAAAAGTTTCGAGCCGAGGCTCCTGACTTTAATCTTCAGTTGGCAGGGTTGGACATGTGCAACAATGGGAAAGCGGGCAGTATGCCCCCTGGACGTAGTAAAATTCCAATAGAAGCTGTTTGACACAAGTTGGGCGTTGGATATGTCTATATGACGTTGGTTTCATAATTTCAAGATCGTGTAACGCACCGAGAACAAAGCGGAATTAAGATACACAAGAGCAAAATGCACATGTGATACGGTGTAAATATGATGAGAATGAACTGATGAGAGAACCTTTAGTGCAGTCTGGGGCTTTTGTAACAGTGGCGTCCGGTGTCGGCCATAACAATGGTGGGGATATACTGCTGGACTAGTTTGAAGTCGATGCCAGAAGGCAATTCTTGGAGTGGTCTTTTGCGCCAGGGAAGGGGGGAGGTAAAAGGTCATGTGTTGGTCGAGGGTGACTCTCAGATAAGTGGCTTCAGAGTGGAAGGTAAGAGGACGATGAGCAAAGTAAAGTTGCGGATGGATGGTGTATGAACAGAAAGATCTCCATAGAGTAAAGAATCTGCTTCTTACATGTTGGAGGATTAAATTATAAAAAATGGACATAAATGAATTAATTGTAGCGTCATATTTTGTAGATTAGTTCTGTCATCATTCTCCTATATTTTAAAAAGTGATACGCACTAGTACGATACTATATATTTCAATATAGAAAAAATAAACTTAAAAGGTAGCATGCATTTAAGCTTAAGTAAGGCAGGTTCGATCTACTATAATTTCCTATTATAGGAAGAGGTTTTCTGTAGAGTAAAGAATCATCATCTCCTTCTCCTTACAGGAAAGAGGATTAAATTATAAAAATGAATTGATTCTAAAGTAATAGTGAATAAGGTTTACTTATTTTTCTTATAATTTCGGAAACATCCCCTTTTGAAAATAACGGATACAAATATAACATGGAATGTAACAGGTGTTTCAAATGAATATTTTCCGAAATCGGGAGCAAAAACGTTATTCTCAATTTAAACATACAAAATCTACCATTCGATTAAGGTTAGCTCTACTATAATATTATTCAACTTTCCTCCACACATCTGAAAGGGACATTTTCTGCAACGAGACACAGATCGAAACAAGGAATTTCTATTTTGATTATCTATGATACATGATTAAAATTTCTACAACTCTCAATAAGGTTACATACTTTCTAGAATTAGAAGGTACGTAACACAACTCGAGGGGACTTTCTCTCATCTCCAAAGACTTTTCTACAAGGAAACACAGTTCAGACTGATACAGATATAACATTGAATAAAACACGTGATTCAATTAGCTATTCTCTGAGCGAAATTGGAAAGTAAGAGAGGATTAAAAGCTGTCTCCTCCCGTGGTGACACTACATTTACTCTGATTAATTAAATATACCATCATAGAGTCTACAACTTTTGAAAACAAGTTAGATGTATAGTACAATCTAATCGCAGAAAAATAATCACTCAATGAGACATCTGCTTCAATTGGCTACACACTCTATTTTTGTTTTTCAAATTTATCAGCATGCTTCTGCAGTCATATTAAAAATAATCAAACACGTATTTCAGTTGGGTACAATCTAATCGCAGAAAAATAATCACTCAATGGAACATGTATTCACTTCATTTCCAACTCTAAACGATAAAAATCCCTGTTTCCATCACAATTTTTTTTTCAAATCTATCTGCAAGGTTCCCCACTCATATTAACAACTTCCAGAGGTCACTTGGAAACACTTCGAGTACAGTACAGAATCTTTGTCCCACGGTTAAAACTCGGAGGGGTACCCTTTATCTTAAGTGTTCAACGTCTTCATCATAAGACCAAACTGCAGCTGCCAAGTTAAGCGCTCTCGCTCTAAATTATCTTTCAAGATAAGCGAGAGTGGGCTATTCCTCCAGGAAGTGTTTCCGAGTTCCAATATGACTGCCAAGCCATGCGAAACGATCTTATTCCTAGCGGAAGTGTTTCCAAGTGTGTTGCAATCTGTCTACCAAGCCCTGCGAATAAATCTGATAAAATGGAAAAAAGCTCACTAGATGACGCGCGAGTTTGCTGCATACATAAATAAGTAATTTAAAAGATTAGAGCCTTGTTATAATTATTATTCCTGTATGTTTAAATGTTATTTAAAACATTTTATACCTGTATTAAACATAAATTAATTACAGGCATATTTAAATGATTTTTTAAATAACAAATAGCAACTACACTATGTATTTAGTATACTTTAGTATTCTATAAGAGAAGGTGAAAATTCACTCATTCATAACTCAACCTAGCCTAGCTGTGGCTCGTTAATTTCAGAGGGTGGAGTTAATTTCAGAAGCTTGACAATCATTTCATCACGACTGGACATACATTCACCAGACTCGTCAGTGTGACAGTCCTGTCACATGTGCACCTTCTGTTCATCCTCTCTGTAATTCTCATAGCCGTCCAATACTCTTCTTCTGTTGTTATGTCTGACCATCAATAGCCATCTGGAAGACATCATATGCCTCAACAGGTCTCAGGTCCACCATATCAAGGTCCGCCAGTATATTCAGCTACCAGTAAAACCAAAGGATAAAGCAGACAAAAACGTTGCACTGACCAACATGCATCATCCACCAATCTTAGCCGATCACCATCTTCACCACCAGCCAAGAAAAGCCATACTATCAGTGATTCTGACTCTGACCATAGCATGGAACACAATGACTATGAAGATTCTCTTTCCGGTACTACAACTCATTCTTTCTTGCTAACAAAATTTGATCCAAAGTTCCAGAATTCTAAACTGCTACTTCTTCAGTTTCTCAAATATGTGCCCAGAGACAATATCACACAGATTATTCCAACACGCAATGGCATCATTATAAAATCAACTGAACCAAACGTAGCCTCCAAAATCAGAAACAAGCATAGTCTGGAAGTTTTTGGTCCATCTTCACAATTCAAGAGACTCGACACTCCACATCAAACGCATCAACCACCTCCTCGTCGACCACCAGTCCTTTCTGTCGTTATCCGAAGAGTAAATCCAGAATTAGCAGATGACGAAATTCAGCAAGAACTCACAACCGAAGGCCATATCATCTCCAAATGCATCAGGATAAAAACCAAAACCGGAACACCCAGCTACATGGTACGCATTCTAACCTCTCATTCACAGACTATCAAAGACTTACTGACAGCTGGTGCCTACATATACAGACGATACCGTGTCGAACCCTCTCGTTCTCAACCTCCATTACCTACCAGATGCGAACACTGTCAAACTTATAACGACCATCCCACTTCCAACTGTCCTAATACTCCTAAATGTGGCTACTGCACTGGTCCACACACCACCAAAGACTGTTCTAACCTGCAACACCCACCCAAATGCAATACCTGTGGACAACAGCATCCAACCTATAGTTATAAATGCAGAAACCGTCCAGAACCTACCCCTGAAAATCCCGGCCTAGTGCTACCTCTCCGTCCTCCAGAACCTAAAACATGCAACCCACCCATACTTTCTCCTACACAACCCATTACCATAGATCAGTTTCTATCTTTCATCACCATTACTCTGCAAAATCTGTATCCCTTCCAAATATGCAACGTCCTAACCCAACTTCAGTTGGCCACACGTACAGTATTGAACATCAACCTTCAACTAACCTACTCAGGTCCCTACATTTACGTTCACGCCAACCCACTAGAGACCACAGTGTAACTCAATAGACCTCTATTAAAATATCACTTTCACTGTGCTTCATTTCACTTTTCACCTCCAAAACTGCACTGTTTCCATCAGTGTACAGCTAGGGCTCACCAGTCACCCATCGCGCCCAGAGTCGCCCCTGGGCAACAAGATTCACCCTCACCTGTCCGTCTTCTTGTTTGTGGCGTGAAATTGCACTTCATCTCCATTGCTAATTGCTCATTCATCACCATGGATCCTAAATCCTGACATGATTATAAGCATAAGTTTATAATGACCACGATAAATATGGTATAAATAAAATAAAGGATAAATAAATTTTGTAACTTCCCTTAGCTAACACCAATCCTAAGCATCCTCCTCTCCTATAAATCCCTTCCCTAAGGAGAGGGCGTAATCCTCTACTGGGTGTTAGCCACACCGGTGGCTGACAAAAGAGGCCTTCGGTCTCTCGAGGAAAAAAAAACAACAATTGAAATTCCCACCAGCAGACTCAAGCTGGTTAAAAAATTAGTGTTGGTCCCATCAGCCAATCAAAATAAGTAGACACTTTTTTGAAATGTGTGATGTTCTTCTCAGAGCATTTACCATAAAAATAAAGTGGATGATCAGCTTCCAACCAGAAGCCCCCTCTTTCTTCTTTTTATAATGATGAATCTACCTTTGGTTTCATTTCTTTGTTTCTTCACTTCCGGGAATTTTTATTCGTCTAAGGGAAAGTCCGCATTCATTCCTTTCGTCCACTTCTCGTTCGATTCTCATGTCTAACTTCCTCTCTCGTCAATGTCCGCATGACCTCAAATCCTCATTTGTACCCCACCATCACGTCAATGGTCTTGTACAATCCATCTAGTTTTGCAACCCGTAATTTTCTAATAATGTTACAAAGTGGATTACGTCATCACTTTTCTCCAGGCAAAATTAACCCACAATCTTGTAGAAACAACATTCCAACTTACCTCAAAGCTCGCGTGATGGAAATTTCCAGGCGCCATCTTAGATTACGTCATCAGTATTTTTTCAATCGCGATCTAGTACAAACAGCATTAGCTATCCTCCCCATCTTGCCAACTCTATTCTGTGTTGTCACGTGATGGGATTTCCACACCACATCTTCGCTGAGCCACGTCTGGTATGACGTCATTTTTCTGGCCAAACTTCATCCGTAGTCTTGTACAATCGCGAGCATATATTTTTGACCCCCTTGAATGCTCATTTCAGCTATATGAATTGTGGTAGTGTTCGCCTATTGAATATGCAACCCAACTTGATTAGTGGATAATCTTGAATGCTTATCATTCCAGGATATGTAATTCTTCCTCCAAACGCATTTTGCAGGGAAAAGAATGACAACGTGTATTACGGAATCATATAAATTACAGGCGTTAGCATCACTTAGAGAAATTTGAGATAAAACAAGTTTAAATTTCAAATAGATTTCTTGTAGCAGAGAGAAATGAATAGACATGTATATTTTAAGAAATTTTATATCCAATTGCCACATTCAAGATTGTAATTAATCAATTTTATAATACTATCGTAGAAAAGAAAAATACTCTGAGATAGAATCAGGTATGGAGCGGAGAAACGCAAGAAAGAGAGATAAACATTTGCACGTTAAAAATATAATTGCATTATCCGATGAAGAGCTCTCGAAGGCGAATCAGGAAAACGCCAAATTTTCGAAGATGCTTTCACAGATCTGCGATTTTGTATTTCCGGAAGCGACTCGTTTTAACTCATTCCCGTGTTTGTGGTTGATTATTGGCAAATTCATGTATTGACACTATTGCCACAAAACTTACATGCGTGAACATTTTTTAAAAATATTTATGAGTTTTAGGGACTGTTGGGGAAAGGATGTTGGAAAGTAGTCGGGGAGGACCTAGTTAGTGGATACCATCCCGGCATTTGCCTGATGTGACTGAGGAAAATACCTGAAAATTTTCAGTCAGGATGGGCGATCACTGGGATGGTTCCCATGATATTCCGATTGGTAAGTAAACGTTCTACTAACTGAGTTATAACCCCTTGGTGCATGCGAACAAAACAAGTGGAGCGAAGTTTGATATTTCGTAATCCCGTAACAAGTCAATAAAGTAGGGCTTGCGCTCACAATATTTTCAGCCATAAAGTGTCAAACATGATGTATCTGTAGGTTACAACCAGGGAAGAGACATGTAAAAATATCTCTGTGATAATGAGGGTACTGCATAAAGCCAACAAATTTATTTTCATTGAATTGAATTTTCTTTAAGGTCTTTAGGCTATTATGGCTCAGGCCGTACGGATGATGGAATGAAGAAAGTGGGAAGAAACGGGAGCACCTCGAGAAAACCCACGCACACGGTGTGTGTACATCTACAAAGCCTACATGGCATGAGCAGGGATCGATCCGAGGATCCCTAGCACCAGAGGTAAGTTATTATTATTATTATTATTATTTTATTGTTTAGTGTAGGGTTGCATTAAGCTATACAATTCTTTTACATAAATAATGGTTACATATAGAAGAGCTTGTTGCCCTACAGTAACAGAAAAAAAAACACAAATAAGACACAAATATTATGCCAAAGCATAAAAAAGAGATAGAAAAGTTACAAAATAAGTACCATATACATGTCCATGCTTATGATATGCAGTTAGTGTATAACACAATGATGGGAAAACAAAACATACACACACACAAAATCATGATAAAAGAAACAAAAAATACATTTGGGTAAATAGTGAATGGTTGAAAGATTACAAGGTTGAAATGGCTGATTATATACAATGAGTGATTATGTAAGTGAATGATGGCCTAACGTGCGCACTGTTTAGTAGTCATATATTACGTCCCTGATTTTCCTTTTGAAAATATTTAGCTTTCCCTCTTTTTTCAATCCAATTGGAAGTTGGTTCCAAACTTTGCTCGTCAAATAAGAAAATGATTTCATGCCATAATTTGTCTTATTACACTTCGGAATGTGAACATTGTTAGAGTTGTTAGACCGCAAATTACTATAAAACTTATTGTCGGAAATAGGGATGAATTCACTTAGCGTTCGGTGGTGCGCCGAATAAATAGCTTTGTGCACTTGCACCAAGAAAAGGTATTTCCTTCTGGATTCAAGGGTAGGCAACAACACTGATTCATTACATTTGGAGGTCGAGAGTGACAGCGGAGCTTTTCTCATTATCCGAATAGCCCATTTCTGCATCCTTTCAATATTCTTTATGTTGGTTTGGTTGATTCCGTACAGAACCACACCATAGTGCTCAAGAATAGGTCTAATATACGAGGTGTAGTACTTTACTCTGTGAGTGATAGGTAGATAATTGCTTATGTACTGAAGAATCTTGATTTTCGGCACAGCATTGGAGCATATCTTTTTAACATGTTGCGTAAGCGATAGTTTCGAATCAAGAGGTATGCCAAGATATTTCAATGTAGCACTTGTAGATATCTTATTGTTTCCTATCTGAAGTTCTCTGTCAATTACGGAACGTGTGCAGTTGTCTGTTGATAAGATTAATGCTTGTGTTTTTGCTGTGTTCACTTTTAGATTATTTGCGTTGTACCAGTTAAGCACACAGGGAATGTTTGTTTCAATAGTGTGAGCTAATTGATCTAAAGAATTAGAGTAGCAAAATAAGAGACAATCATCAGCATACAAATAAACCTCCATATTTTTCACAGATAGTGCAAGATCATTAATGAATAAGTTGAACAATTTAGGTCCAAGGATTGATCCCTGTGGTACCCCAATTTGAATATCGGCACATTTGGAAATAGTATTACCAAGTTTCGTACTTATTACTCTATTATGTAGGTAACTTTGGAACCATTTACATGCATTTTTAGATAAATTGAACTGGCCATATAATTTGTTCAACAATAAATGAGGTTGCACGGTATCAAATGCTTTGCTGATATCTAAGGAAATTAAACCAATGTAGTTTTTTCCTTTAACGTCTAGTATGTTTCGCCACTTCGTGATTAATTCTAGTAGCAATAGTTCTGTGGATCGGTTCCTGCGAAAACCATACTGTTTCTCGGTTATGAGATTGTTACATTCTATATGTTCTTCCAACTGACTATCGACCACCTTCTCAAGGACTCTACTAAGAGCTGGTGTTATAGAAATAGGCCTATAGTTGTTAATACTAGTGTGCGATCCTCCTTTGAATATGGGAGTGACCACCGCATGTTTCCAAGCGTCAGGAACTATACTAAACTGAAGAGAATGATTTATTATGTCCGTTAGTGGTTCTGATATCCACGGTGCAAGAAGTCGTAATACACGATTATTAATACCATCAATTCCGCAGCCTTTTTTAACATCAAGTCCTGTGAGTACTTTAAAAATAGTGTTAGTGGATACAGGTTTAAATTGAAATCGCAGTGTCCGGGGGGAGTCATTATACATAATTGCCGAGTCATTGAACGTGGTGTTATTGTTGCGCATCCGATTTCCATTTAATTCATTACATATGTTGGTCCCTATATTAGCAAAGTAAGAATTAATGAAATTCACAA
>JAGDQP010025786.1:0-26558 GCA_022664845.1 Lepisma saccharinum
AATTAATTTTGGGATTTAAGGACGCCATATTTAAAATATGGCGTCGCTATGGGAACAAATTGTTTTCAAATAGAATTTCTAATGTGTTATTAAAATTTTCGCACAACCGCGAACGTTTTAATTTAAAATTTGTAGAAGTTATAGCACTTTAAAGGCAGAGAGACGAGCTTTACCGGTGGCCATTTTGTTTCCCCCCTCCCGGTCCCCTGCCATAGTTTTCGGCTTGCCACCTGGTACTACATGATTAGGTACCTTCTAATGATGGTATTCCTTCTACCCGCAACAGTCCTTCATTCAAAATCCCACGAAGTTACAAATGCGCCTGGACTATTATTCACAGCAGTTCCCCAATTACATCATGATGCTGAATGGGCACCGTTCCAGACCCTCTCGCTTTGGAGAAAATCCCCTGGTTACTAAATAAAACTAATCATACTAAATAATTACTTCATAAACATCACAAAAAAAAAAAAATGTTTCCAAATAGGCTTCTTAGCTGCTAGTAAATGTTCATATACCTTTGTCATACATGAAAATAGTTTCAGCTTCTACCAAATAACAATATTTCGATTTTCTATCTAATCTTGATCGAAACATCTTCTAGGGGGATAAATTTGTCTCTGGCAGGGATGAAAAATAAATCTGTCAAGGTGGGAAACTTATTTGCCAGGGGGTGTGGAAATCTCGGGCACTCCCCCCCCCCCTCCGCTAATTCGCACACTGTGATTGACAGATCATTCTTTTCTTTTTTCAGCAATCAAACGGAGCTGATCTTTTAAATGTACTAAAGTTTGTCATTCATTAGCCATAGATTTACCTCTTTTGAGAACATGGAATAACTTCCAATGTTCTCTGTCATTGTAAGTAGGCCTAAGTTTTAATAGCTACTTGTGATGGATGAGTGTGAGTTGTATTTTGAGCATTAGGCATTTGGAAATGTTGCATTTCTTGATTGCCAACGGTATATCAGCCTGTGACGCCAACTTATACGGGCCCGTGGGGACAAAGTCCACCCAATAATTTGCCGTGTTGTATAATAACAATAATAATATGGTATGGTAATAATAATCATTATTATTTACCTTCAACAATATACAAGGTGAACTGCTTATTTGAAGATATGTTATGGACAGAAGTTGCTATGCACCATAGGCTTGAGATAAAATGTGGTACCTAGGCTTCAACTCGAGACCCTCAGAGCCGTCACGATACGTGCTTTCATTTGTTTGGTTTCTTACTTTTGACGGGTATATAAGCCTTTCATCCATTTCATGAGGCGTCTTTTTCACTGTTCGGTATAGAAACTCTTCATCTGAGCTGGAGTTCTTTTGTCTGCGGTTTCTGTTTATATTTTTTTATTAATTTATTTTATATTTATATTTTTAGAGTGGAATTACAAAGTGTAAGCCTTGGCTTTCATAAAGTAAATTGTCTCTTTCAAGATTTGATCCAAAGAGACAAATAAATTCATGATAATTTTTATGTTCTGGGGAAAACCTACGAGAACAGTGTTTGAGGTGGACCTATTAGAGAACCAATGACTGCCAAACACAGCAAGGAGACTCGCCGCCCAGACGATTGTTAAACACGCAGAGTATGAAATCACTGATATAGAAAAAAAAGTATTTCGAGTGTAAAATCTACGAACTTATTGATTGTGAAAATCTATCTCTCAAAAGGCATTTCCAGGAGAGTGAAATTTTAAAAATAGTTCAAAATATTGTTAGTTGGAAAGTAGACTATGCCAGTTGTATTTTCAATTATGACATTTACGACTATGAAATCTTTCGGTCACAAAAGAACATGCTGTAGGACAGCGCTGAAAAGCTAAAGATGAAAGACCCTTTCCGCTTTGAAAAAAAAAAAAAAACTAGTGACATATTTGAGTTCAACAATATGAAAAAATACTTAATCTCATTGTTTTAAGTATTCATAAGGATAGCGCTGAAAAGTTGGATTTAGAGGATGCTTGTGATGAATTTATAGGAAGAAGTGCACTGAAGAGGAACATATTAGGAGCACGTCGAGCCACGTAGTGTTGAGTGTGTGTTCTACTATATTTAGGAAAGAAATAAAGTCTCCAAGTGTTTTTTTAGTGTTAATATAATTATCAACTTAACTGAATTTCTGTTTATTGGGTTACGCTACACGCTTTTGACAGTTTGATTACTAGCTATAAGTGGTTACTATTACCATTATTTCAAAATCATTGTATTAGATCAAGTTAGTTTGTTTTATAATTGTACTCTATGATATGAAAATTAATATCATGATTGTGTAAGGAAAGGAGAGGTTTTTTTTTTTTTTTGGGGGGGGGCGTTAAAGATTAGTCACTGAGGCCACACAATGTTTTACAAGTTGACGGCAGCTTCCTTAAAAGCAAAGAAATCATCGGAAATCATTACATTTACATGAAATGGACCTGCCACCTTGTGTAAGTCCTTGGGAAGGAAGGTCTAAGTTACATTTCTGCGTTTCTCTATTATGTTGAAATCTCTATCGCAACTTCAGAAACTACGGCAGCTGAGGTTGTCGTCAGTTTGGCATATGGAACATAAGATGGTAGAATGGCTAGATTTAGAAAAGTGATTGTTTTCACCTCTTACTAATTGATTTGACAATTGGCACAAGGATGGGGCATATGTGTGGGCACATCGAACATGCTTGTGGGCAAGAGTGTTTTTTTTTTTTTTTTTTTTAAACAATGGCACTTAGAAGTTGGAACGTTTGGTATTTCCCTTAACAAATGCTTTACGAGACGTATCACATGTATCCAAGTTACTGTGAAGTATGCAGAATTTATTGTACAGATTGGTGACTTCATCAATATATTGGTTCTTGCCTTTCCGCAGTCGAAGAAACCAGTTTTCTCAAAATGAGTTTTAAATGAGAGGACCAGGAAATGTAATGTCGACACTAAGGCCGCACAATTTAAGTTATTCCATTTTTTTTTAAATAACAGATTAGTAATGTTGCATCTTTGCTCTAAAATGTGAATATCCAAGTTGTTAGTTATTAAATTGAATAATCCTAGTTGTCATAAGCAAGGTAGATTGAGTTTTTATAGGTCAGGAATTTAAGGAATTTTGATAATATTTTCTGTAATTGTTGACAATGTTTTAGTTGATTTAAATTCCAAATAGGAGATGCATATTCTAACTTGGAGCGGACATAAATATCACATTTTGTAGTGTTGAAAAATTGTTCAACTCTCTACGCGTCTAATTTACAAATCCTAATAATATAAAAGCTCCGTTTTTACATTTGTAATGTAGTTGCTGACCGTTAAATTTATATCAAACGTGACACCAAGATTTTAACTACAGTAGGTCTACTTAATACAAATATGTCAATTGAGCAGTTCAGTTACAAACACGGCCAGGTCCACTTTGCAAAACTTTCCAAGAGCGCGCAAAACCGTTTTCTATAGATAAAAAGCAATAATGTTGCTATTTTTTATTTGAGTACCAATGTGTAACTAAAGTTGAATATGTAACAGATGTGATACGTTATATTAAAAGTTTATTAGTTATTTACAAAACAAAATTGGACGTGGCCGTGTTTGTAACCAATGTGTGGACGTTGCCGTCTTTGTAACAAAAAACTGCAGACATGAAACCATGAAAGAGATACCTTGAGGTTGGCTTTTAAAAAAGATAATACACTAAATAAAACACATTTTAATTACAAGTTTTTGTGTTACATTTTTAGCACATTCTTTACTTTTCTATAGAAAAATTTTTAATTTACAATTTCCAGAATTTCATCGTACTCATCGTCATTGTTGGTTGTGATTCAGCGTGATTCGCTGAATACTGTGCTGTGATTGGCATCACTGGACTTCGCCGTGTTTGAAACTAAGCGCTTGTGCAGCTGGCCATTTTTTCTAAATAAATCACGTATTTAAATGAAGGGTACACGGGAAGAACGATTAGGGTCCATTGTGAGAAAATGCGCATTTTAAAGTATAAACACTTGAATTTAAAGTTATTTTTGCTTTGGGCATCTTTGCTTGAGGTCGAACACATGTCTACAACAAAAAGTAAATAAATAAAAAATAAACTTTAAATTTCAAGTATTTGCTTTTTTTATTACAATTTTCAAAAATGGACCTTGATAGTGATGGACCGTGTACCCTTCAAATGCATTTTTAACACGTCTCTGGACGTTTTTGTAACGAAAGAGATTTAGTATTGCATAGAGAGTGAAACCACCTGACGGAAACAATGTCTAACTCATTTTGTGACAAAAATGGATCCGGCCGTGTTTGTAACTGGGCTACAGAATTGTATAATTAAAGTGTTGAGTCGTTTCATTTGTGCGAAATCATAATACTTTGCATGACCTTGTGTTGACTCCAAGTTTATTGTTAGAACATAATGGTGAGCCTATATTAGGCCATTATTTTGTGTGGAAACATGTTGACTATTAGATAAAGACATTTAGAAGTTAGGGTCTAAATATTCTGCTTTGCATATAGACAATTGGAACGAAAGATTACAAAAGTTTTGAATGAGAACAATGCTAATAATCTTAGTGAAACAATGCAAACAGTTGTACATATAATTTTGTTATGTTGCGAATGGTTTAATATTGAATACCGTAATTAAGTAGAATCAGGGAGAGTTTCACTACATTCCAAGATGGCGGCGATTATGACGTTATGAGTCACGCTGCTTGGCCTGAAAATTGTGGGTTGCCTACGTAGTCGAGGTGTTCGTACAAGATTACGGTTCAATTTTGGGTGGGAAAAAGTGATGACATAATTGAAGAATGAGGTAAATTTAAGATGGCGGACGTAATGATCCACGTAGGTGACCTAAAAGGTGTTTGTATAAAGACTACGGGTGAATTTCGGTGAGAAAAATGACGTCATAGCAGACGTGGTTGAGCGAAGATGTGGTCGGGAAATTTTGATCACGTGGCAGCAGAAGATAGAGTTGGCAAGATGGGGAGGTTAGCTAATGCTGTTTGTACTAGATTGCGATTGAAAAAATACTGATGACGTAATCTAAGATAGCGCCTGGAAAGGTCATTCCTCTATAAGATGAGGAAAGAAGAACGAAACAGGATTGGTAAACAAATCCACGAAAAGCAAAGGAGGAAGCGAACAAACAGAGTTGGTAACGAAATCGATCAAAAAAGAAAAAGAGGAAACAAACAAACAGGGTTGGTAACCAAATCTATAAAACAAAGAGCAAGACAGAGTTGCTAATAAAAATGAATAAAAACAAGCGACTAGAACAACAGAGTTGGAAACAACATTCAATAAAACCCGAAAGACCCAACAGGTTTAGAAAGAACGAGCAAAGTTGAAAAGAAACGAATGAAGACGAAGTTGGAACGAATGAATAAAGGGTACTTCCTTTCTTTTTTTGGTAAAAAAATTTACATTTTTTCAGTTTGTATGCTTCCAACACCGTATTTTTATTTCCCAGGTTTGGCTTCCTGGAGTGACTTTATTTTTTTTCTTATTAGATAGCCACGGTGAAGCCGTGACGAATATCCACTTTAAGGGTTACGCCCTTTTATTGGGAAGAGGTGTAAAAGGTGTGGGAGTATTTCGGAATTGGATATGGTCTATGGGTTTCAGAGGGATCATAATTATACTTTATTTCATTATTCAAAAACTTAGAACTTTTACGATTTTTCATCGTAATCATATATCAAGGTAGGATTTTTTTAAATATATATACTGATGAAGTGCATACACACCACAAACAGAACATGAAGGGAAGTTAGTCAAATGCATATTATCTTCTGTCCCCGTGGCGACGCGGGGCACTAATGAGATACGAGGTGAGCAATATACGTTCCAGATGTATTACAGTGCATTTGATGGCATATGATCAGGTGGGCGTGAGTGAGAGAAAGGGGTAAGGTGTAGTTTGTCAGAGTCGTTGTGGTGGAGAGTTTTGAGGTAGATACTGATTAAGAGGGAGAGTGGATTGTCTTGTAGACTTGGGCGTTGAGGGTCGTATTTCGAGTCTTGATACATAGTGTCTAATAGTAATGGATGATAGGTCTCATAAAGTTGAGTGATATATCGGGTGCGGAGTGTTTCTAACTGAAAGAGAATATGGGGGAAATCAATTCGTGCATAGAGATCAGCAGTGGGACTAGGCAGTTTAATTCTATATGCAATTCGAAAGGCGTGTCGTTAAAACATTTTGAGTTTTCTGTAGAATGATATTGGTGCAGCAAGCCATGCGATGTGTCCGTATGTTAATACTGGGCGAAGGAAAGATTTGTAGGTGTTTAGAATGGTTTTGGGGGCTAGACCCCAGGTGGTGTCAGTTAATCGCTTAAGAAGATTGAGACGCTTGTAGACTTTAGTGGTGAGGTATTGTAGGTGTGGTTTCCAGGTGAGGTGATAATGGTACGTCAGTCCTAAGTATTTTACAGTGTGCGATGGGCGGATTGGTGTACCTTGTACATGAAGTTGTAGGTTTGATGGGTTGCGGTGAACACGAGAACCATGCTTTGGAGGCAGGAAAACTATTGCTTGGGTTTGTTTGCGTTTATTTTTAGTTGCCATTTGGAGCACCAATTACTAAAGGTGTCAATAGCATGGTTCTGTTTATCTGTTGGATAGTTTGGCTGTTAATAAGAACGCTGTGCCGTCAGCGTACTGATATAGGTGAATATTAAGTGGCATGGTAGGGAAATCTGTGCAGAATAGTATGTAAAGGAGAGGTAACAGAGCGGAACGTTGTGGAACACCAGTATGAAGGAAGATGGGGAATGAGCTAATGTTATTGATATGGACATAGGCGAGTCGACCGGTGAGAAAACTGTAAATAAATCGAAGGTATGCAACTGGGAGATGAAGTTGTCGTAATTTATGCAGTAAGCCATGATGCCAGACTTTATCAAAAGCTTTTTCTAGTTCAAAGAGCACAAGTGTGGAAGGTTTACAGTTATTAAAATGATTGGTAATGTGGTTGGTGAGTCTCAGGAGTTGATCCTGGATACTGTAGCCTGGTCTGAATCCTGCCTGATGGTCGGGAAGTAGGTGCTGATCATGTAAGTGGGAGTGAAGGCGTTTAACAATCCAGGATTCGTTCCAGGATTTTACTTAGGGTTGAGGTTAACTGAATTGGGCGATATGAAGAAACGGATTCAAGTGGTTTGTTGGGTTAAGGAACATTAATGTTTTAGAAGTTTTCCATTGCGCTGGTATATATCCGGTGCGTAGAATGAAGTTATATATGGCTGCTATGAGTAGGAGAATTCGATATGGTCCTTCCTTAATATATCTGTACGTAATTCCATCCATGCCTGGAGCTGTATTCTTCTTTCGTGCGGTAATGGAGATGACATCTTCTACGGTGATTGGTTCAGTGAGAGGCTGATTTTCGTTGATATGATAGTCGATGCTGGGTTGTAGTACTTGTGATTCTATATTCAAGCGAATTGCAGGGTGGTTTCTCTCCATGTGTATGTATGATGGTGCAAATATCTCCTGTAAGTACACCGCGAATGCGTTGGCTTTTTCTACGTCGGTCAAAAGTGGTTGGTTTAACTGTAGAAGTGGATAAGTTGTTTTGGCTGTTGTCCTGTCAATAGATTGAACCTTTTTCCAGAATTTTGATGGATGGTCAGTATCTCGCAGTTTATTACACGTTTTGAAACACTGACGCAGTTTGTAAGCTGCCAGATAATTGTGAACTGTTCTTTGAAGCTGACGATGCTGTTGCAATGGGATCGGATTCCTAGTGCGTATATAATCTCTAAAGTGTTGAAAAGAGCGTTGAACCAAAGTGAGGTATTGCGGTGGCAATTTCGGTCCATGCGGTGATGTTTTAGTTGTCGGAATGTATCTGTTTGATGCGGCTTGAACTGTTTCTGTTATGGCCTGCAAAGTTTGATATAGTTCCTCTTCATTCGTTGGTGATTGCGTGTGTTCTAAGCGATCGGTGATGAATTTTCGGTATTGATCCCAATTTGCTAGATCGAATCGGGTAGAGTTACGGGTTGGAGGGTCTGCGGGTTGTTTGGAAGCATGTCGGTGTAAAGTTAACAGGAAAATGGTCGCTTCCTACAGAATCCAGTACGTCTATGTTGGAACGATTGACAAGGTTGGGTGAAAGAATAACTATGTCAGGAATTGTTTGGGAGATAGGACGTGTAGGTTTTGGAAGTTGTTGCAGGATGCCTGTGGTGTGGTTCGTAATGTAGGTATTGAAGCGTGCTCTTTGGCTATCTGAACTACTGTGGATGTTGATGTCCGCCATGATGACATAGGTTTGGAACTTATCTGAAATGTATTGAAAGAACAGATGTGGAATGGGATGGCCTGGTCTGACGTAGATGGTGACTAAGGTAACATATAGGATTTTGAAATATATGATGGGAATGAGATATTCAGGTAGCTGCATGTGATGTATATGGTGAGGACGATGAGGTATTGAAGGTTAATGTCCAATTGCTACACCTCCATTTGCTCTCAGTGCTGGTAAGGTGCTCGTTTGATGGATGAATTTGTAGCCTGTGATTTTACAGTGGGTGCTTGTAGTGAAATGGGTTTCGTCTAAGATGAAAGCCTGCGCCTTTTCTTCTAGTAGAAGTGATTCGAAAAGTAATTTATGTGTTAGAAGTGAACTGATATTAACAAATATTATTACTATATCCATAATTTCTAATAAAATGTAACTTTGTGATTGATGGGTGGTTATGGAGAGTTGGTGCTGTGACGAAATGAACAAAAGGGCCAGAATAGGTAGCTTGAAATGTAACATGAAAGACTTGTTTGGCTGCAGTTTGGATTCGTTGGAGGTTGTGTGGTCGTTGGGATGGTTGGACATTTTGCAGTGTGAGAATGACAAAGGATAAGAGCTGTTCTACGGTGATAGGTTGCTGCAATATGGGATGTTTGTCTTGGATGAAGTCAGGATTTGGTGGTTGTTCAGTGACACGGAGTGGTACTACTAGGTCGGGTTTCGTTGGTTCAGGAGGAGGTCGAGCTTTATAACGGTAGCTGTAAGTTGAACGTAGTTCGTTGTAGCTAGAGCACTTAGGTGGGAGTTGCATGTTTGAACACTGTCGAGTAGGGTGAGAATCGGAACAGAAGCCACATTTATGTTCATTAGGACACTGATGAGTGGGATGAGAATTATAGCTCTGACACTTTTCACATCGGATTGGTATAGGTGCTTGGGTGCGAGATGGTTCTACACGATGCCTTCTACGATATATATATGCTCCGAGTGTTTGTAGATCGTTGATGGTTTCCTGTGATTGAGTGAGGACACGAACAAGATGGGTGGGGCCAGACTGACATTTGATGCGCATAATTTGGTGAATTCATACTCTTCTTGTCTGAGTTCATCGGCTATTTCGTCATCTGTCCAGGTAGGGTCAACACCACAGATAACTACTGATAATAAGGGTGGCTTTCGTGGTGGTGGTGGCTGTTTAGTTCGTGCAGATGATAGAATAGTCAGTTTAGCGGATGTTCCAAAAATCACAAAGCTTATTTCGTATGGTTGTAGCTAGATTAGGATCTGAAGATTTGAGGATGATACCGTTGCGGGTGGGAATGAGTTGTAAAATTGATGGCTTAGGTACGTATTTGAGAAACTGATTTAGAAGATGTTTAGGATTTTGAAATTTGGAGTCAAAATTGCTTAGCAGAAAAAAGTACATTGGTGCAGAAGGTCGTGAATTAGTGTTATCAATATGCATAATTTGAGGAATCGCTATCAGTATCGTTATCACGTTGAACATGCTGTTTCTTGGTTAGAGGTGAATCAGGTGCTTTTTTGTTATTGGTACCTACTGGGCTGCGAGATCGAGTTCGAGATTAAGTGCCTGAATCCTGTCTAGAATGCCGAGATCGATTTACGGTTCGAAAGTCGCTAGGTGATAGAGTTTTAACCTGAGCCGGAAGCCCCTGGTGAAAGCCGCCCGCCATATTTTCAGTCTGTCCTGGGGCGGAAGCCCGTGAGATGGTGAGGGGAAGAAAAACGAAAACGAGAATCAAAATGGTAGATGAGATGATCAGCCTTTGTGCAATGACTGCTGTCTCCAGCTAACGTCACTCTCCGACAATGAAAATTGCCGTCAAACTCAATTTGGGGTTACACGTGCCTGTCTCGCCTGTGCATATTCAACAATGGGTTGGGGTAACACGCTAACCATCCAAAGTTAAGCTAGGTTTCGTTATGAAACTTTGAAAACATTCAGAACTTCATATATGTAATAAAATACAGTAAAGCAGCTATGAGAATTTGTTAATAAGTTAATAATGATTATGAATTCATCTCTTGTTTGTTTAATTTATATTTGCTAGAGTGGAAATGTATATTTAAGAACATTTCTGCATAAAAGAAAAAGTAAAAGCAGTTATTTCATCATTAAAATTATTCATGGAATAATACGAATAAACTCTAACGCCATATATTGACCAATTTTAAAGTCGAAAACCAATGTAGAAAGTTTGGTGCCGAGCCCATTTGTTCGTATAAAGATAAGCAAGAGGGAGAGCAATTAGCTTGGTAGCTGCAGTTTGGTCTTGTGATGAAGACCTGGAACACTTAATAGAAAGCTCTCCCCTCTGGGTTTTAACCCTGGAACTAAGATTCTGTGCTGTACTGGAAGTGTTTCCAAGTGGGCTCTGGAACTTGTTAATATGAGTGGGGAACCTTGCGGATAGATTTCAAAAACCAATTTGTGATGGAAACAGGGATTTTTATCGTTTAGAGTTGGAAAAGAAGTGGATGCATGTTACATTGAGTGATTATGTTTCTGCGATTAGATTGTAGCCAATTGAAATACGTGTTTGATTATTTTTAATATGGCTGCAGAAGCATGCGGATAGATTTGAATGGATAAATTTGAAAAAAAAAGTGTCTAGCCAATTGAAACAGATGTCTCATTGAGTGATTATTTTTCTGCGATTAGATTGTACCCAACTAAAACACGTCTTTCATTGAGTGATTATTTTTCTGCGATTAGATTGTACCCTACATCTAACTTGTTTTCAAAAGTTGTGGACTCTATGATGGTATATTTAATTAATCAGAGTAAATGTAGTGTTACCACGAGAGGAGACAGCTTTTAATCTTCTCTTGCTTTCCGTTTTCGCTCAGAGAATAGCTAATTGAAACACGTGTTTTATTTCATGTTATATCTGTATCAGTCTGAACTGTGTTTCCTTGTAGAAAAGTCGTTGGAGATGAAAGAAAGTCTTCTCGAGTTGTGTTACGTACCTTCTAACTATAGAAAGTATGTGACCTTAGGGTGAGTTGTAGAAATTTGAATCATATATCATAGAAAATCTATGTAGAAATTCCTTGTTTTGAACTGTGTCTCTTTGCAGAAAATGTCCCTTTGAGATGTGTGGAGGAAAGTTGAATAATATTATAGTAGAGCTAATCTTAATCGAATTGTTGATTTTTGTTAGGATTTGATTGGACTGAATATGGCTTACGTTTATTGGGAACATGAGAATCGATCAATCTAGTTTATATAAAGGTAAATGCATTGTAGCGAAAATACCATTTATATTTTAATGAACCGTCTTGATTATATACCTTTGACTTTATAAACAAGAAAGAAGATACTACGTGTTGTGAAACTGAGTGAATTAAAAAAGGAGAATAGCACCGAGCTTATATATGAAGCTCGCAGTTCAGTAAACAACAACAACAATGAGTGAATTAAATATACTCCGGTAGCTATATGGAACCAATATAAAATAAGTATGAGGCATACATTACTTGTGTATGAAGAGGATCAGAAAAGGTAACAAAGAATATATATGGTGATATTGGTGTCTAAACTTTTTACTGGATTCTCGAAATGGGTTCCTAACAATGTACACAATTTATTATGCATGATTAGTGTTCGAATATGGAAGATCAGAATAGTTTGTGTCTTTCGTAATTTATATGTTTGGAATGAAAGTAGAATCGCTGGGATTTTACATGCATGCTGGTACTGGTAAACTGATTTTAATATGCTTGACTACTAGTATTATTCTGAGAGTTAACCGCATGTTGTTTCTACTGTGGAGTAACTAATGTTGAAAAACATCACTTACAGTAATCTAACTGAACATTACCTAATCTAATTGAACGTAACCTAATCGAACCTGAGCTAATGTACTGGATATATATTATGAATTTGGTATGTAGCCTAATCTATTGGAATTGCATGCTTTATGAATACTGAACCGAAATAGTGTTATTTGGTATTGCAAAGTAGTACTAATTGGAATTAGGCAAACCTCGTATGATTTAGCAATCTAACAATTTTGTATGTTTAAATTGAGAATAACGTTTTTGCTGTCGATTTCGGAAAATGTCCATTTGAAACACCTGCTTCATTCCATTTGTATCCGTGCTTTTCAAATGGGGATGTTTCCGAAATTATAAGAAAAGTAAGTAAACATTATTCAGTATTACTTTAGAATCAATTCATTTTTATAATTTAATCCTCTTTCCATTTACAAATGGCGAATATAAGCTTTCTTGAAAATCCCCTAAGATATTTTTTTACCTTTTACTCAGAAGATGGCAGCAGTGGAAAAAATGATTGGTTAATTTAATCATGAATTGAGTTCAATTTGTTATGTGAAGAAAATGACCTATTATTTCTTCATGACGATAGTAAATATGCAGAAAGTCCTTATCACCATTGATTATCGAATCTGTGTTACCTATGGTTCACGTTTTTCATGCTCAGTAATTGAAGATAATGTAGGAAAAATTGCACTGTTGCGTTTATAGTGGCTCACGTTGGATCCGGCAGCGATGCCATTAGAACTAAGGAAGACTTCCACCATTGGATCTGGCTGAGTATATACAAAAATATAATTCCTATTTCGACATTTTCAGTTGATGCAAAGTATAATTTTTATGTTTGAGTCGATGAAGAGCAGTTCAGTCAGGTAATATACGGAAATACCATAAAAATATCTTAGCACATTCATTTGCAAGTTGGAATCATTCGTTCGATAGTCTATTTACTGTGTACAACTTCACGCACCTTCATTTCGAATAACTGTGTGTGATAATAGAACTAATTAATGTTATTTTTCTCTTTTTTACTCACAACTACTGGAAGCTAGTCACTTATCAGTCTTATTTACAGTTAAGGAGTAATGTATTTGTGTGAGAATTGTCTCGAAATTCAATCAAATAGTCTTGAAAATGAATAGGATAGAATATTTCAGAGGAATAAGGTTGTTTTGAAAATGCAAAGAGAGGCATTACATTGATTGAATGTTATCGAATGGAATAAGACTCAAATTGGTATAAGTCAGAAATCTTGGAATCAGTCGCATGACAGTCTATTAACTGTTTCCAACTTCATGCACCGTTTTGAAAATGCATGGAAAGGCTTCACATCAATTGAATGGAATAAGATTGAAAGTGGAATAAAACAGAAATCTTGGAATCAGTCGCATGACAGTTTATTTACTGTTTATAACTCCATGCACCTTCATTTCGAATAACTATGTGTGATAATAGAACTAATCAATGCTATGTTTCTTTTTTTACTCATAAGTACTTCTTAGTCTTATTTACAGTTAAGGAATAATGTATTTATGTGAAAATGGTCTTCAAATTCAAGGAAATAATCTTGAAAATGAATATGATAGAATATTTCGGAGGAAAAAGATCGTTTTGAAAATGGAAGGAAAGGCAATGCATCGATTGAATATTATCGAACGGAATAAGACAGAAATTCTAATATTATTGAAAATGTAATAGAATATGGACAACAATTGATGGGTGACTACATTGCAAGTATGTTCAAATACTAATACTAATATCAGTAAATACTGTACAGCTCAATGCCGTAACTAAGGCCTAAAAAGAGGGACTGATTAGCGGGGCTGGAGGGGGTAAGAAATGAAGGTACGTAGGGATATTGTTCATATTTTCGCACATTCGAAGGGGAACGTGAGAAATTGAGCTGTTTGATCCCCTTTCGCGAAATTACAAGAGGAGGTCCTAGTAGTGTGGTTACTTAGTATTATAACTCGTGTGTAAATATTCATATACATTTTTACACTTTTATTTGAAACTTCTCCGTACTGTAGCATCAATATATGATTACTACTATTTTAAGGAGAAAAATGAAAAGAATATACCTTCTGACTAAATCATTTCACTTTAAAATGCAAGTAGTCAAACATATCGTTCAGACTAGGAGTGTTCAGAAATTCAAAACATTTTCGAATGGATTCGTTAGCTACTACACAAGCAAAATATGAATAGTAAACATTTTAAGGATAAAAATTGAAACGAGGAGAATATCACGAACTGAGGAATAAAAGAAAACACCGTACCGTACTTTACTTTCCTATCCATACGTAGCTGGAATAACTTCGAATGTAAATGAAGTTTTCTTTCTTGAAATTAGGTAATTTCAATACTCATTTCATGTGGAACTAAGGTAGAGAGAAGTTATGGAGTTTATATAATTCTGAGCTTCCGCCCAACTACAACTGATGAGAAATTTCTACCATGCTCTCCTTCTTAGGTAGACCCTCAATAGTAAAGTGAACTTAGTGCAATTTTAAATGTTAAATCTATAAGTTTTCAGCAACTGTTACATTGCAAGTATGTAAACTTACTAGAAGTTTATAATATTAAAGTTCCTAGTTCCCATGTGGAGATTTCCTAGAAAGCCTTACAAACTATGTTTATAGTAAACTTACAGCAATTTTTAAATTTAAGTCTGCAAGTTTGCACAAACTGTTACATTAAAACTCTGTAAAGTTGCCACAAGCTTGAAACAAAGTTAATTCTCGACGTGTGATAAATTTGCTAGATATCTTATAATGGAATTGACTTTTGACTTGAGAATATCCTCTAGTTAAGACGTTTTGTTTAATAAATGCTCTCTTTTGTTTGTTTTTTGCACATTGGAAATTTTTTAAATGTTTTAGAGAATTCAATGTTAAGGAGACGAAGATGGGTTAGATTTTTCATTAGTAGCAATAGAAAAAAGAAATAAACATCTCGCATGATATTCTCAATATAAACAACATTCGTTCTAAGGAGCACTAGCATGTTTCGTGTTTCGGGTTGATTTTCATGAAAGCTTACCTTGTTTGCAATTTGGATGAATAGTCAATTGAAAACATGTATTTTGTTGCATGTTCTAACACCGTGTAAGAGTAACACATATTGCAATTGGCTATCCATTGAAAATGCAAGCAACTTAAGCTTTCATTAAATTCAGTCCTAACTCAGTCACTATGTTTACTTGCTCCCTGTGCTGACATCGCTTACGGAATATTATCCCCTGAGACCGATGTCAAAGTTCTAATCTTTTCTGTAATACAAGTATTTTACAAGAGAATATTAGGTTAGGTAAAGTAGACTTATTTATTAACAGCTTATAGAACTAACCTAACTTTAGCTAAATGAAGCATAGTAGCGGGCCAGATGAGAGGAAAGAACACAAAAGTCTCTTTATTTCCTCGATATTAGTAGCAAATCTTGCTATCAATGAACCTAGAATGCTGTCATTTATAGTAATTAAGGCCGGAAAATGAGATTACTTTTTTCTTAAGTTTACAAGCAGGTGTGGAAAGATAAAATATTCAGTCAGGTTGTTTTCTTAAAAGAAAATGAATCAGATATTAATAAAGAAAGTTTAATAAACTCAGAAAGTTTAATAAAAATCGTGTCCTTAGTTTGGAACGTTCATTACTTTTTCCCAACCAATTTTTAAGTTGTTTTATGTGGTAATCTACAATGTACTTATTTGACTGTGTTTACCCCCCGAGCATTACCTTGTTTCACTTAGCGAAGTATTTCCAGCATGTTTAGTACCTCTTTATGCTCTTTTATAGAACAGAAAGACTGGAGCTGAGCACAAGTACTAATTAGAGTGGTAGTAAATAATTCATCTGTTTTTTAAAAGACGTAGTAAGGTGAATAGAAACTTGCATTCTTTAATATTTAATAACGTTTTAACTCTTTCCTTACCTATTTCTCTACACTTTGTAGTTTTACAACTTACACTACTTGTTTGTTTTTAAAAACGAGGGTAGATAACAGTTTTTATTTTCTAACTCACATTGCTTTAAAAGTGTGTAGATAGCAATTTTTGTTTTCTAACATACACAAAGAAAATATGTTTTGTTATCACACTCTATAAAAATCTCATTTATTATTTTTGTCTTTTAGAAAAGACTGATTTTAGTATTTACAACTTTCATTCCTAGTTTTTTCTACAAGAAAAGTTTTCATATAATAATATATCATTGTAACTTCTTTAGTGTTTATTTTACAAACTATCGTTCCTAGTTTTTTTAAAAAAAAGTTTTCATAGAATAAAAATATCATTTTAACTTCACAAAAAATGTAAACGTCATTGCAATTTGTAAGAAAAAAGTTATGGTTAAGTTCCAATTGTAACTTGCACAAATTTAATTTTTACTCACAACTATATTAGAAAAATGTTCTCATACTTTTAAAATTGTTTGATAGAACTTAGGTTTACAATTTACACTATCTAAAATCTTACACAAAGTAAAACATAATTCACAACTTTTATGTAGCACAAGATAAAATGTCATTTCCAACTTGTAAGAAAAAGTTATCTTTAAGTTTCACTTAATTTTTACCTCCAAATTTACAACAAAATATTTATCTTTTAAAATGTTTGGTAGAAATTATGTTTATAATTTACACTTTGTAAAAACTTACACGAAATAAAATATCCCTCATAACTTCTAAGTTACACAAGTTAAAAATCTAATTCGCAACTTGTAAGAATAAAAAGTTATGTTTAACTTTTCGCTTGTAACTCCTAAAAACATAATTTTATTACTTATAACTTTATAACAAAAATTGTTTTCCTACTTTTAAAATGTTTGCTTGTTTCTTAGAAATTATCCTCACAATTTACAGTTTGAAACTTACACAAAGTAAAATGTCACTCACAACTTTTAAATCTCACAAAGTAAAAAATTATTATGCACAAATTTGTAATATAAACTAACTTTACAACTCTCTTTTACTTTACTTTTTAGTTCTAGAAAATGATTTTATTTATTTATTATACTTTCCTTTGTAAAATAAATTATTAGCAAAAAATTTCCGTTTCTTACTTTAACTTTATAAAGAAAACTTATATTATCTAGTTTACAAATAAAACGTATTCACAACTTTGTAAGAACAAAAGTTTTTCCTACATTAAAGATGTGAAAAAAGAAACGTAATTTCTAAGTTCCACCAAATGTTTATACGGTGCAAACAATAAAATTTTACCTTGTAACTTCAAGTTATGACTTCAATATGATATGAAAGCTTGGCTAAAAAAATGTTCTCAAAGATCCTTCTGTTTAAGTTAATTAGGAAATAGAAATAATTATAATAGTTATATTTACAAAGTAAAGCCAGACAAAGGTCATAAATTTATATTCTCTATTATTTCTGAATTAAAGGAAACTTTTTGATAATACATCATACAATGAGCTTAAAATTTAGTCTGCTGGTGGCACTTTTTTGAGATTTCGCATTCTAATCAGAACGAGAATGATACTCGCTTATGTCTAAAACAACGCAAAGGAAATTGAAGGTACCGCAGCGACGGCGGCGGTGTTGATAATTTGTTACATTATCAGATAAACACACACATACAGACAAATGGAGAATCATACACAAAGACAGAGAGAGACACACACACACAGAGGGAGACAGACACACACACACACACAGAAAGAGAGAGAGAGAGACAGACACACACACCGAGGGAGATAGACACACACAGAGGGAGATAGACACATGCATAGAGAAAGCCACACACATACACAGAGAGAGAGACACGCACACACAGAAACTTACACACAGATACAGATACAAAAACAGACAGAGAGAGACACACAGAGAGGAACACACAAAGAGAGACACACACACAGAGACAGAGAGCCGCCGTCGCTGTGGTACCTTCAATTCTCTTAGCGTCGTTTTAGACATAAACGAGTATCATCCTCGTTCTGATTAGAACATTTATGCTCAAAAGAAGATGCCACCAGCAGACTAAATTTTAAGCTCATTGTATGATGTACTCTGAAAAAGTTTGCTTTAATTCAGAAATAATAGAGAATATAAATGTATGACCTTTGTCTGGCTTTACTTTGTAAATATAACTATTGTAATTATTTCTATTTCCTAATTAAGTTAAACCGAAACATCTTTGAGAACATCTTTTCTAGCACTTACTTGAAGGAAACACTGCATCCGTTCAGTCTTTCGTTCAATTAAGTCCGAAAACTTAATGACTGCCTCCATTAAAATTTTCACACCGTTCCTGCAGTATTCTAGCATTTCACATTGTAGGAGGTAAGATATTTTTACACACACTCCTCATGCCAAACCTTTAAAGAATCACGTTCACTTTCTGATTTACCTTCATCCTCAAAAGGTTTAAGTTCTGGTCATGGTCCATCATAATGTTGATTATCCTCACTATTTAAAAAAATGAAAAATCTCCCTTCTTTAAACTTTCACATAATCCCATGGTAGCCGGTAATTTTGATAATTTCACGGACAATAATAAATAAGTATCTTTAAAAGTAATATTACGTACATTCACCTGGATAATTTTCGCACCTTGACTTATTATTTGAGAAGTGATTAGTCCCTTTTCAATAAGTGCACGCGCAATAAACACGGAATCGAATATCTCGGCGTTATGCGCTAAATATACTACTGTATTAAACCTAGGACATTGACGGAGATCATGCGTTACAAAATTTTCAATATTTTAAAAAACAAAATATTTTCAAACTTGTAAATTACAGCATTCAAAGCATTTGTAGTTATCCTCCATTTGGCTCTTACATTTAATGCACCGGTGTGATGAGCATAACACGTTTGGCCGGTGTTCACGTTCACCTTTTTCGTTCATATTTAGTAGCATAGTCTCAATGTGATACACTACATACCAAAAAAACAGTTTTGGTTTCGTCTTTTGAACGAAACAGAAATGGTCCTCTTTAACATATAACTTGCAAATAGTGCAGAATCGATCTCCACATACATGCGGGTTATTACTCTTTTTCGGGTATCGATTTTTACACCACACTGTTGAAAGAGTTTGACATAGCATTATACAGGTCTTCCCTTTGACTTCGTGCTATATTTATTATAGAATTGATAAGGTAAAGTTCTTAAACAACCATTACAAATTACAGCTCTCTCAACGTCAGAAGTTTCAAAATCATGATAGTCTTCGCAATGTTCGCAATCGTATTAGCACTTATGTCTGCTACGACGCGCGTATGTATTCAAACAATCGTAGCAGTATCCTGCACTTCTTAAAAAGGCGGTTATAGTCTCAATAACGTCAAAATGCTGGTGATGATAAAACAAAAATAATTTGTTCCTGGTTTCAACCTTCCCAATATAGATGACCTCAGGGTCACGACTAGCTGGTTTAAAGCCATAAACTACAATCTGAAAATCATTAACATTGAAATTCTTAAACTGATCAATATCATCTGAACATCGACCCAAAATTGAATTATTAAAATTTGCTCTCTTACATAGAGCTTTAGCTTCTTTTTCCCAGTTCTTAGGTTGTTCCTTCATGTACGCTCCCTTTCTATACTCAGAAAACGCTCCCTTCCCCGACATAATTAAAGCTTTCGGTAGACAGTCGTAGGAGCTGGCTCCCAATTTAGGAACAGGAATAATGTGTGCTTGTAAGTACTCCACCAGAGGTAAATACTTATCATTATTCAGTTTCTTCTTTTCGCCTTGTCCGCGAATGGGGTCGGTTATATTAGTCTTAATGATCACACTATCAGCTAACAGGAAAGATTCATTCGAGTTGAGAACATTCTCAATTGAACGCAAAATATGTCCAGTAGTTAAATGGACTCGTCTACGCCACGGAATGAAGACGTCCTTCCCGTTGACGTCATTACTACTTTCAATACTAAATGCAACCCAGGATTGTTAATCTACAATACCAAGGAAATGTTGTAATGCAAATTGAAAGAATTCCTCAATATACTCAACCGGCGTTAACCTGAAAGTTCCAGCTTTAGCACGTATGGAAATGTCTTTACCTTTGACAGGAAAATTACGAAAACCGCGAACGCGCTCCCCTATAATTTCAAAGTTATCACTTCCTGTTCCCTCTTGTAAAATGATATCCTGTTCTCTGTGTTCAATCTCATTCATTTTTTCACAAACCTCCTCAATAGTAGCAACATGCAATGGACTACACCATTCCGAAAAGTAATTGTAGGCTTGATCACATATCTCATTACCCCTTGGAGAAAAAAGACAGCCCGTATCACAAGAGAAACTATCAACAGCAGTGAGATAGAAGCAATAGCTGGAGGAGCAAAAGAAGTAGAAGATACAGGTGCAAGAGAAATGGAAGTTACGGGACTGCAGTTAGCTCTCGCCGTAGTTAGGAATGTAGTTGCCTACGTTAATACAAACGGAACCACTTTGACAGGAGCAGAAATAGTAGTAGAAGTACAGGAAGAAGTTGTTGAATCACGAATAGAAGTTATGGTGCATATAGGAAATGAATCTCCAAAGGAGAAGGAATACTTACGGCTGTGAGGGACAATATTCAATTAATCATCTTAATTAATGGAAACATATACTTCATAAATATCTTCTCTCACAACCGGAATCAAGCCAAAGAGAAAAGCGAGATATGGGTGCAATCCATTCTTGTAGTTGGTCAGAAAACTTGATGTCCTCAAATACTAGAATTCCAAAATAAAATATGGAAGGTGGATTGTGCATAATCAAAATTTGATTCCTGTAAATAATAGACAGAGTTATACTTCTGCAAGATAATTTCCTTCTTCACAAAAGTATAGTTTCAGCACACAAAAGAACTAGATAGTATCTTTCTTGTTCACAAAAACAGAGTCACTTCTCTGCAGCAAAAAATGAACTAGCAGTTCAGTTTCAAGTACACCGACTTGTTCAGACCTTTTGAGTTCAAATATAAAGAATAAACTTTATCGAAATGAAGTATCAATTTAGTTTCAAAGAACACAAACAAATAAAACAACACAGTTAGACTCAGGGAGGATAGTTTACGTCCGTCAGCTTCAGCTTACAAATGCAAACTGAAGGACGGTGCGGTCAGTCGTAATTTAATAAAACCTAGTTCAATTTCGCGCCTTCGCAGAATATCAATTTGAAAGCATAAAAGTAAATCTATATAAAATACGCCATTTACAGCTGAAAAGTAGATATTCCTCTGCAAACAGCTATAAAAAGCTGTTATTTTTAAAAAGAATATTTTAAAATTGTTACTTCTAGCAGGAATTTTGAACAAAAAAATTAACTGCTAACAAAGATGATATTTTTAAACTATTATTTTAAAGTGTTATTTTATCTTCTAACCTACAACAGGTACAGCGTAAGATATTTGCAGCAACCACAGGTACCCATTTTCGTATTGCTATTTTTCAGTAGAATTTCGACGTAGAAAAAATTCAAGGTAAAAATCTAAAAAGGTAAAATTTTCTAGTGGCGGGACAAAATTTGTAGATCTGTACTCTCCTCTGGACTTGGATAAATTTTCAATTTCAACACACTCAAGATACTTTCAAAACTACACGTTAGAAAGTTCTCTCTATGTTTTCTGCTATTTTCATTTCATACTCATTCACCATAAATTATGGAGGGTCGCTTTCCAAATGTTAAAAATATTAACTCTCTCTCTCTCACACACACACACACACTAGTATAGGTATAGGGATCAAAATTATTAAAGTTTACGGTTGTTACGAAAAAATATTAACTAATGTTACATTATGAGTCGTAGTCGGGAAGAGTTTGTTTGCAACTAACACTGCTGTTCGGGATATTTCCGCTGTGTACAAGAAATGTTTTAACTGCGTTCCGTATACGGATAGTAACTACTAATATGCAATCGGTAAATTATCAAACAAACTGATAATTTAACAAACAAACATCTGATGACCTTAACAACCTTAACAAACTGATGATGTTCGGCCATACGTCTTTGGCTTGGGGCAATATTACTTATGGTTGTTTACGTGCTATTTTACTGAATTATTATTATTATTATTATCAGCTTAAATGTTTGTCTCTTGCTTTTACTCTATTTTTCGCGTTCCATGTTAATCTGTTAATCGTTTGGCGCTAAGTTAAAAATCAAATATTTTGGGTTCAAATCCCGCCTAGGGCATGCGTATTTTTAATTGTTGGAATTCTACAATACAACAGGCAAAATAAAGTCATCCAAAGCTAATTTTTTACCCGAGAGTGATAACCCATAGCCAATAAGGCACTTAGTTCAAGATCCTGGGATATGAATATTTCCAAATTACGATTTCCATACAAAATAAAGTGTATGAAAGTTAGGTTTTCATGTAAGAACTGTTAACCATTTGTTCTGAAGTAAATACTCCAGAACTCGTAATTTTTTTTTCAATTATTAATTTTTCAAATTATGAATTGTATTATTTATTTTTGAACATTTTGTATGTAAATTTCTTCTGTGTGTATATATATATAGAGTAAGAAAAACCTGGCCAGGTACTTAGGTAATAAGAATTAAGAATTCAGGTAATTAGGAAATAAGATCATGTATATTAGGGATTTAGGGATATTGCTTTTTATGTAACATTTTTAATATCTATGTATGAAACTGAATGTATGTATGCAATTTCTATCACTGTACATTTCAGCTCTAGAGGAACTCTTGCTGGGACTTTTTTTTCACCAGCACATATATTCTTTGTTTCTTTTTTTGCTTAAGAGAAAGTCCAAGTAAAGAAGACAGTCGTCGCTATTGGTATTGTTGCGTTCCCTCCTTTTCCATGTTCAGCGTTTTTTTTTTTGGAAAGACTTTTAGTTCCTCTCCTCTTTACCCATTACGTCCGGCGAAATATTGACCAAGCAGGGTCTTTGTTGAGAGCCAGGAATGGGAGAAATCGACGTTCATATATATACGCATCGTGAGTTCCCACGGTGGTCAGTCTAACAGTCAGTCGAACGTGGTCGGTCAGTCAGTCCGTCGTCTCTGATTATCGAACTTGGAGCAGATCACTTCCATGTCGCGGCTCTGAGAGTGAAACAGTCTGGAAGCCTCCAGATGAGCCAGGAGCGAGAGATGTCTTCAGTACAGCTAGCGGTCTGGGTAGATATGAATGCGTACTGAAATGTATAATTTAAGCTTTTGGAAGGGCTCACAAGTTCGAAAGTTTTTATTCCCCGAAAATAAGCGCGACGACCCCAATTTCAACAACTATTGAATTGCGGCTTAAATTTTTTAATTCATTTTTTGTTCAAACTTCGGGAAGATCGAGATCGATATTTTTTTTCTTAACTATGGATGCAATTGCGTAAATTTCATTTATTACTTTTTCTCATGAATTCACAAAAGCGAATCGAGGATGAATATTGTATCTGGTCCGGTAATTCAGGGAAGGGAGTACTGGGGGCCTATCCGGTCACCTCGGTACTATTGATTTGACAAAACCCACCCAATGTCATTTAATTTTTGCTGATACTGGACTACTCGTCCCTTATCCTGGGTGTCATGTTAACTGTTTTCTCACTCCCTAATGTCCAGATAAAATTCCCACGTGAAACAACAGAAAAAGAGGAGAGGATATTTAATTATTAACTATATTTTAACGAAAGTCATGCGATTCTTTAATTGAAAACTCGAGAATAATTCCTTTGTCTAGTAATATATTTCAGGAAAGGGAGTACTGGAGGCTTATTCGGTCTTTCAGTGCTATTGTACATCCAAATCCACCCATTGGCCTTTGTTGTTTTTGCTGATATCTGACTGTTCGTCCAATATCAAGGGTGTAAGTAAGATAAGTCACTCCCTGAAATCAAGACAAATCATTCTTAAGACAAAGAAGTAAAAAGCAAGATTATTAGAGAACTCAACGTATTACTTTTCTTTAGCTGAAGAGAGAATTTCAAATTGCTTAAAAGAGATCATTAACAAGAAGTTTTTATTATGAGTTTAGCTAGAATTGAACCTGTTTTTTTTGTGGCCATCAAGTTTTTTGCTATGAATCTGATTGTACCTTTTCAGTTCTGCTCCTGCTACCAGTACGCTTTCGGCGGTAGATGGGCCAAAGCAACTTTTTTTTTCTTTTAGTACGAGTAGGCTGAAAACGGTACCAGATTCCAAGCGGTTTTTTTTAGAGTCCAGGATTAGGCGACTGAGACCTGTTCAGTCTTGGTTTAGAATCTCCTAAAGATTACAGGGGTCTCTGACCTCTTTTTGATATTGACTGTGGAATTCTGGGTCCCAGGATAGCCCGAAACAAAAATAGGACTGATCGTCCTAGCTTCGAATTCTCGCGTTTTAGCATTTTCTATTGGGGGAGATGTTTCATAAAGATTATACAGCAAGTTTTTCCAATAGAGACCAATTTCTTCTCCTTTAGAGCTTTCGATGACAAGTTAGAGAGAAAGAACAATACGTAATTAGCACGAAAATAAATACATTTCTTCTACTTGGAAAGAGAATTTGATTTCTGTGTAGCAAGCCTGCCTAAGACCTCTAAGATTATTTATGCTCCAGTGTAAGATATATTTTTTGTTATTGAGTTATTTTTGCAGCCTTAATTATTCTCTCAAATTCCGGTAAACCCGATTTCGTCATGTGCCTTTCACTCGAACCTTAATACGAAGTTGCTTAGCTGGACGTTAGGTTGATTTATATTTCAGTTGTGGTGTGGGGAGAAGCAAACTTCACAGGGGTAGAAAGTTGTATATATATATATATATATATATTGATTGACTGGTGCCCGAAAATCACTCTGCTACAAGAAATATTAAGGTTATTAGAATCCTAAGTAAATAATTTTGGTTTCCGCTGTCCTTGTGTCAATCCAAGGACATACCCCTTTGAAGCGAAGTGATCGTCGATTGACGTCTCTCTTCAAGATTTTATTCTCAAACCCTGGCAGGATTATTTCTCGAGTCGGAGAGTGAGCCAGGGGAAAGCCCCACACGCCGATATCGCTCCCTCAAACTAGGGAGTAAGTTCGTCTACACAACACATTAGTCTGTAAAGCAACGACTTGGAGGTTCAAGGTTTAAATCTCATCTGTGGAAAGGATATTTCTAATTACTCATTTTATCTCAACTGTTCCTAAAAATAAAATTTACCAAACCTAAATTTTTATGTTAACTTGGTACCTATTTCGTCTGAGGACAATTACTTCAGGGTTTAATTCCCACCTTAGACTATGAAATCCGCTTTCAGCTGACGATTTCTTTTAATGTTCATCACAAACCAACGCTAAAGGTGTTCTACCTTTCTCTTCGACGCACCTGCCAAGTTTCTACAAAGCATACTTCCAATTAAAGTTTATGATATTTAATGACAAATAATAAGTGAGCAAAGAATTCCAGTCAACGAAGGAGGTGTGAAAGAATATATTCTATGCAAGCAAAACATACAAAAGTTGTTCATGCCGACCAAGTTTGTGGTAACTGTCAAGTAATACCTTTGAATATCATCGTTCCGAAGCTACCAATCTGGTCTAAGTAAAAGCTGCCTAAAGGCCATAATGAAATAATGAAATTGTTCGCATGAATCGGTTGAAGTACTATAAATATAGAACTACAAGGTGTGCAAATATGAAACAGGAGCCGGCCGGGTGGTCGAGCGGTCTGTGGCGGTAGGCTATCGACTCAACGGTCCCGGGTTCGAGTCCCGGCAGGGGCATGGGTGTGGATTTTAATACTTAACAGCTAAAGGCAAATCGTGACGGGCCGAAGTCCAAAGTTACTAAACTGGCCCATATAAAAATAAAGTTTAAAGTTTGAAACAGGAATTTGTGCATAGACGGCGTAAGCTGTCACTGTGGTTACCGTAAAACTGCGTCCTTGGCGCCACTTGCTTGTTTTGACTGCTGATAACGATTTGCAACTCACAACCAGAAAAGTTTAATGTCATAGTGTAGTGTTTAATAGCGTTGAACATGGCGCAATTTGTACCACAAACTACGATGTGCGGAAAGCATTGATTTTTTTTACCATTTGAAGGAAACTGCTGAAGAATCGCATCGCATGCTTGTCGAAGCTTACGGTAATCATGCTCTTGGTAAGTCACAGTGCTATGCGTAGTTTAAAAAATTTAAAAGTGGCGATTTAAACGTGAGAAACGAAGAACGTGGAAGATCAACAAAAACGTTTGCAGACAGCGAATTCAAAGCTTTGTTGGATGAGGATGACGCTCAAACGCAACAACAACTCGCGTATCAATTAAATGTGACACGAGAAGCAGTTTCCATACGTTTAAAGGCCTTAAGCAAGATTCAGAAGGTGGGAAAATTGGTTCCACATGCATTAACTGAACGACAACAGGAAAACCGAAAAACCGCTTGCGAAATTCTGCTCGCTAGGTACAAAAGGAAATCATTTCTCCATCGAATAGTGACTGGTGACGAAAAGTGGATCTATTTCGAGAATATTAAGCGTAAAAGATCATAGGTAACTCCAGAAGAACCAGCGACATCGACTGCAAGACCAAATCGCTACGGACAGAAGACAATGCTTTGTATTTGGTGGGATCAGAAGTTAGTGATCTATTATGAACTG